>JAQQPU010004775.1:19612-33500 GCA_029168905.1 Artemia sp. Kazakhstan ARC1039
AACTGGAAGGCTGAGAAAGAAATACAAATTTTTAACTAATAATATTAATAACGCTACGTTTTATGTTACAGACAAGTCATTCATGATAATGAATAATATTAAAAAAAAAACTATAAAAAAGCAATGTTCAAGATGATTTTCTTTTGGAGGAGGGGGAAGGTCACTCCTACCGTCTTTCTTGGATCCGTGTCAGATACTGTGCGTGTAAAATAGTGCATACGATGTGTAAAACAAGTTTCAGTTATGACCTGCTTGGTACCAAATTTCAAATTTCACCTTATAAAAAAAAAGAAATTATATTTAATTTATTGCCGATAAATTTTAATATCAATTTATTGTCGTAATAGCTATTTTGCTGCTGTTACATATTTACTAATAGTCCAGTTTTACACAAGGGTTACTTATTTGCTCTGAAAAATTTGAGAGAAAGGTGTATTAACTGAATCACAGCTTACTTTATCATATTAGAGGATTTATAACCTACAAACTAATAAGAGGAAAAGGGAGCAGGAGGACAGGCAAAGGCAAACCAGATGTATATATACTTGCTTGTCTAGCTTGGGTCCATTTCTTTTAGTTAACTTAAATTTTGTGATATACATTTGTTTGAAAATACGCCTTTTTTCGAAATGTAAAAGGCTACATTTTCTAGATATTACACCACTACAAGGGCAAATCCTGGATTTTATTCGGGCGGGGGGGGGGGGGGGTACAAAAAACTTTAAAAAGCACACAAAGATTTTTTTTTTATGCATTTTATTACGTTTTTTTTAGTCGGGCCAAAATTGGGGGGGGGGGGCAAGCCCAGTAACCTCCCTCGCCCTGGATACGGTTACATTAGTTTGAAAACCTAAGTTTTTCAGGGTTTTTTTTTCTCGTTCAATCCTGGTCAACTTGTACCTGGTACTTCAAATACAATATCCCTATTTAATGGTGATTATATAAGACAGGCTAAAATTCAATAATTAGTTTAAATCATAAAAGCAGAGTCCAAATTTGCATGGTTTTTTGTATTAAGTGTATTTCCTCAAAGTTCCTCTTGACGCTTACAGTTTTGTACAACATGATCCTACATTGTTTTAGACATATTTTGACGAATCCAAGAGGTACTGGCTTAGGCAAAAACTTTACTATCTCCATTCATAGGCATCGCGCATATGTTTATATTACCGTCAATATCCAAAATCTTGTTAATGTCGACATTCACTGGTGAATGTTCGAAATTCCTTTCCTCTGCTTGGACTCAATTAGCTTTGCGAGTCAGCTTTTTTAGTCTTAGGCAAGCTAACCTGACCTAACCAAACCTAATCTGTTCTAACCTAACCTGGCATCATTAAACCTTGCATTAAATTGAAAAAGTTGACTGGCAACGTAGACTAAATCCAAGCAGAAAAAAAGGTATTTCGGACATTCACCGGTGAATGTCGACATTCGCCAAATTGCGGACATTCCCAGTAACATATACATAAAAGAAGAAGAATAAAGAGCCAGCAACATGAGTAGTCATTTAGGTAGAAAATTCGGGGGCTCAGGAGCCATCCGAAATGCGCAAAACTGGGTGAGTTCAAACCCAATAGACATCATTCATGTGCAATTGATTTAACAAAACACAAGGGTTAGCAATTTTTTTTTTCGCAGAAATCATGCATTTTCTTAAAATCATCCTCTAATTTTCCCACGATGGCCCCTCTATTGTTTTTTTACGATTACAAACCCAAATCCAAGGAAATTCCTGCACCCTGCTCTATACAATGTCTAGCACCCCTTTAGAAATACGAAGCTTAGCTGAATCACCAAGCAAAACCTTCTACCATACTTTCCACCTAATGTATTCTAATTACTCTATAACACAACACTAACTAGACTCAAGACTAGCTATCACTCAACTGAATCAATCAACGAAAGAAACATTGGGGAAATTATATGATGCACAAGATGAGAAACACTTATGAAGAAGAGAGAACTACAACAGCTAATACAATTAAAGAAAACAAGTCTAGGGCTAGATCTAAAGGACTATTTTATTACTGATCATCTTCCTCAAGTTGGGTCACTCCAAAAAGGAGAAGTCAGATTTTACAACACTGACCTTAATTTAGGCATGTTTAGCGGTACATAGAATCGAGTCTTGATCCGTGAGCCTTGAAGGCTCAATGAAGGCCTTTTAAGTTTTATTGAGATAAGAGGCTATTGGACGCCATGCTTACCGAAATATAATCGAACGACACTATTCAACGAAAAGAAAAGCTTCAGCTTCGATGATGTTTTTCAAACAAAGCTTACAGACAGGAACGAGAAATAAAAATCTTAAAAGTTCAGCCTATTCAGTATCAAAATAAAAGTACAATAACGAAGAAGAAAAAAAACTTAAGCTATACTTTAAAGTTTCAACTTGCATCAGCAGTAAAGTAAAGCATAGTGGATGATTAGAGCTGGATCGCTCTTCAGACTTTTCATCAGACGTTTGTTTTATTACAATTAAAATCTTCTCCCAGTGCTTCAGCACCTTCAGATAAAGTTTGTTCTCTTTCTGTAAGCAATTGTTTATGATTTTCGTGTTTCTTTATATGTTGCAAGTAATTTGCATAATACTTGACACTGTAGTCACAATCAGTGCACTTGTACTTCTGCTGGGAACCATGGAGATGAATATGAACTTTGTACTGATCAAGTTTATCAAAAGCTGAAGGACACTTGGGACATTTATACCGTCTTTCCTTAGTTTTTCCATTTTTCTTACAAGTAGGGTAGATATACCAGGGATTACCTTTAAGCCATGGATCTTTAGTCCCCTCTAAGGCTCCAAATGAAGACGGCGTGTTACATCTGCCATCAATAATTTCATTATGATCAGATAAATGTTTACGCAGGTCTAAACCCGAAATAGGAAAGTGTTTTTGTTGTTTTACATCTGACAACTCTTTTCTTAAAGCGGATAATTCTGATATCACAGAATCTGATTTTTTATTGCTAAGTAAGCGGATTACAGAAGGCTCTTCAACCCTATCATCGTCTTCTATTGAATTCTTTACAAGTTGCCACCAGTATTTCTCTAGCTCAGTAACAGAGGAAGGTCCATCACTAGTTTTGTTTTCCTCACTTTCTGGATCGAAGGAAACATCATTTACTTGGCTAGGACTAGGTCCATTTGCTATAATAGCTTCACAAATACGATCTTGCTGGACTGAGGAAAAAACTTGTGGCTCAACAAATGCATGAATACGCGTTGACGAATAACTATGTAGCTCTGTATGTATTAAATGACTGAAAACGTCACTGCACGTTAAATTGCAAATGCTGCACTTGAATTTCGAATCGTCACTTATGAAATGCTGTGCTTCATGATTCTCAATAATTTCGAGCTCTGACTCGACAAATGGACAATGACGACATTTAAACAGCTTAAAAAACCTTGAGTCCTTGGACACCCAGACTAGAGGGATTTCAGAAAGCTGTGATGTCACAGAATCAGAAAGAATTGGCAACGATAGTGGGTCAATGTCAATATCGTATGCCTCACCGATGTCATCTTTTTGATGGCTATCAAAACTATCTGCGTTTCCATAGCTATTTTCTGACTCCTGACATTGCAGTACATTTATTTGAGGTGGATTATCTGGTTTGTCCGATAATTCAGGATTCGTCTGAATGTTTTCTTGTTTACGAATCTGAAAAAAAGATGGAAACTTTAATTAGATTAAATATCTTGGGAAAAAATAACTGTACCAAGGCCAAATATAAGAAAAAACACATGGGAACTCCAGCCGATGAAACACAAAAGTAAGTTTTTAAACCGCTATGGCCATACTAGGTTTTTCCTGGCAAAATGTCATTTTTCTGCATACAGCAAAACTTCTTCAACCTCATTGTTTTACTTCAATGATACATATGACGGCATAAAAATCGTTCAATTCAGTCAAAAACACATGCATAGAAAAAAAGTAGGAAATAAAAGATTAAATAAAAACAAAAGAGTAAGCGCACCTCGTCAATTGCCGAATAATACAATTTAGACGAAATAGCCAAGTCATTAATCAAACGTATTCTATCCACAGGAAATTTAAACCATCTCGCTTTTGTCGGTGTCAAATCTTACACATGCAACAAAATCCCTGATGTATTTGTTTGACAATAGGGTAAGAGACACAAGAAACAAAGGGTCAAGCTATAAAACCATCCCTCAACTCACTTAATTTTACAGATGGAGAAAAGTCGTTATTGTATTTAGAATTCACTACAAGCAATGGAGTATTTCAACACTGAAATGAAACTATAAAAAAAAAACCCGAGTTCATACCCTCAGGAATGGCTCATTTCAGGATATATTTTACACAGTAACAATATTATCCTGCAACAAACAACTCATCTGAGCTCAAAACGATCATTAGTCCTCGTAACTGCACTCTCTCCTCCTCTACTCAATTCGGATCTTCACTCTTTACTTCTTCTTATGAGCTTCCAAATTCTTTCAGTCCTTTTTTATGATCTGTTTCAAGCCCGTTCTAGTAAGTCCTGATTTTCGTTTGGTTCCAGCTGAATCGCCAAAAAGCACTATTGTTGACTAATTGTTATCCGTAAGTATTACCCAAGCACCTAAGCTTTTTTTTTCCTCGTAGTCCTGGATAGAGGGATCGAACCGCTTTTTCCGTAGACTTTACTGTTTGAAACATAGTCTGTGTCATCATGTGGCAGTTGAAAAAACAATAAATCAAGCCAAGCTGTTTTTTTTCCCCTGTAGAGAATCCGAATGCACAAGATAAAAAGACAAAAGTTTTCCTAGAGATTTGAGTAAAGACACAATGAGAGCTATGAAACTTATTACAAGGTACCTTTCTGCAGTGGCGCAGCTAAGGGGTGGACTCCCCCCAAAGTTGCAAGGAGTCAGAATGCATAGCCGACGCCTTGGAATTTCAGGCGTCTTTGGCGTTAATTTAGCTTATTTGTCCACATTTGTCAGCAAACTGGACAATTTTGTCACCATAATCTTTATATCCCCCCTCAAAACTCAAAATCTTGGCTTCGCCCTGCCTTTCTGAAACAGAAATCTGTTTCATGATTGACTACATTATTTCTGATGGGCGTTTTCCTCTATAATAGTCTACTAAAATCATACTCTATTGCGTCCACTAACATAATTGGTTTGTCTTCCATTAATTTTATTTTCAACAATTTATAATTGCAACCATGGTTGCGGCATTTAGCACAGCCTAGTATAGGTAGGACGATCTCTAGTGCATTGCAACCGAAAATTCAAAAACGTGCTTTGAAAAAAAAAAAAAACTTCAAGTGAGGAGGAATCACCTTTTGAAGGTAATTTAGAAATGGTAAATATGATATAGATTATCTTGATGTTGAAATTTATTATTACTACTACTACCAACAACTCACTGCAGCATCAAGCCGCCTGAGGCTAAAACAGCTGCACTCGCTCCTTCTCCTCCATCCCAATCAGTTCAAAGCCTCCCTCTTTATACCATCCCAAGAAGATCCCATTTCCCTCAGATCATTCCTTGTGACATCCTCCTGTCGCATTTGTGGACGACCTGCTGTTGGTTTGATCTTAGACGGTTGGCCGACAAGAACAATCCGCAGAACGTGTCTCAGCCATCTCATCCTTTCTCTCACTATAGTCACAGAAAGCGGTATTGAACCATATTTTTCATGCAGCTTATTGTTTGAGATGCGGTCAGTCAGTCTGGTACCCAAAACAATCCGTAGTCAATTTATCAGGCAAACATATAGCACGTCCTCCTCCGTTTCTTGGAGCACCCGCGCTCCAGAACTATACTTAACCCCTGTAGCTTCCAAATTCTAATCTTCGTTCGCAGACTTATCTTCGTAATCTTCCAAATTTTTTTCACATGTGTAAAGACACCCTTGGCCTTGGCTACAGTCATTAACAAGAAAGGAATACCTAATCCAGTTTTGCTTTGACAACGTTTCGATTGTCATCACAAAACTGCCGACAGCAACTGCTTACAGTTTCATGATTGGCTAATTTGCTTTTTTGCTTCTTTTTCATCACTTCTTGGAGAAATAGAAACTCACAGAATGATTAATATACAAATCTATAAGTACCGAATTCGGGATAGTGCTAACAGTCTACTGTGCTGCGTTCTTTTTACCACAGCAGCTGCTCGAGCAGTCCCATTCTTTTTACCATAGCAGTTTTTCGAGCAGTCCAATAGTGACCAAGTCTTTAAGCAACTGAAAAACCTAGGTTTGCTGTTACCTGTATGGGATACAGTTTCAGGCATCTTTAAAGTAGATATCCGGACCTGTAGTTCTTTTTCCCACAATTTACTTCCCTCTTTCACGATTTCAAACCCCCAGGTCAGATATTCGGCTTTTCCTCCATCGAGTCTTATAAAATAGAATAACACTAACTTAGCAATCAGCAACCGAAAAACACTTTTTGTTTCAACATTATGTTGAAAAATTTTCTCAAGGACCACTTGGGCAGTTTTGGCGTTTCCAGAAATTTTAACCGACGTTCAAATGTTTTTTTTTCTTGCGCATGTGTTCTGAATAACTCATACGTGTCTCTGGGGTATCAAAGCGTGTGAAAAGTGATGCGCCGACTCCTAAGGTAATAGTTTAGTGGCGAATTGCTGGCAAGTGGCTGTGCTAGTGTTACGTGAATGACACGTTTTTTTTTTTTTTTTTTTAATACGATTTTATAGCCGTAGAGCTTCTTTTTCCATCTTACTCGTTAAACTTAATTGACTAAGTGGCTTCACCTCCTCACCCTCCGCGACGCCTAAAGATAATTCTTAATAGTATTATATTAATAGAATCCTTGATAGTAGTGTCATTGTTAACTTTTTAGTCAACTAAAAATCCGTTCGTCAAATAAAACGTTCAAAGTTAACTAAGAATTACAAATAAAACGGCAAAATCTACTTATTTGTCTTATTAGTTAACTAGTAAAGTAAATCGAACGAGGCTCTTGTAAATGGTGGTGAGGTCATTATTGCTATTGGGCCGCCGTGCAAAAAGTAAGGTAGCGAAGTAGCAATGCTACTTGGCAGTTTTCAAATTTGTTGGCAGATTTTATCTGAAAATACCGTTTTTACATATAAAAATAATTTTTACTCAAAGAAAGGCTGTCAGAACACAAGTTATGCTGCTTAAAGTGTCGGTAGCTTTTGGAAGTCTATTGAATTATGCTACTGGCAGGCAGCAGCTTTGGAACTTTTCTTTACCTGACTTCCCCTCCCTAACACTCAAGCATATAACCCAAATTACATATTTTCCATGAGCTTTTCTGGATATTTATTTTGTCTCAGCTGGTTCAGTTTACAAGTACACGTTTTTAAACAAGAGTGATGCTAACGACCTAAAGTAAATATGGCAATTTTCAAAAGATTTGTAAATTGTTTTTTAATTGGGTCATGATGAACCAATGCCTCTGGATTTTATACCTTCAAAAAATAGAATTATAATCAAATAGTGAGTTTTTAACGGTACTTGCTAATTAAACGAAACACACTCAAGAAATACACTTAGGTTAGATATCACAAGACCGGTTTCACAGCATACAAAGACAAGGGACGGGTGATGGAATGCATTGTAATTATAAAATTTGGGCTATATATTTGCACATTGCGGGGGGGAGGGTGTCATGTAAAAAGTGGGGTAGCGTAGTAGCAATGCTACTTGGTAGTTTTCTCGGCCTAGTAAAATTTGATGGCTGATTTTGTCTGAAAATACCAATGCTTTGACTAATCTCCGAATTTTTGGGGATTTCCCCAAACATCTGTCTTCTCGAAAAAAAATCGGTTCCCCAAAAATCCCCTTTAGTTCAGGGTTGCCACCCCTAATGATTTATCATTAGTGACATTCCACCCCTAGTAACTATCACTTTCACTTAACTTGACACAATTTTTTCACTACTTTCCAAAGTTTTTGTCTCAATTGTTTATTACATATAAAAAAAGACAGAAATAGATCATTGAATTATTGACCTTTCTTCTTATGCTAGTAAAGGCATAATGTTTAGGTTCTAGGTGTTTGACTAAACAACCACTTAACAATTGGAAAAAAAACACTGAAATGAAACGTTACATTTACTTTATACTGGGATTTTTTTTCTAGTTAACAAAATTCCCAGATACCTCGCTATTCTTCTGTAATTTTTAGTGGTCATATACCTAGAAAGAATCGTTTTCTGATTTAAAACTGTCTATATACTTTACCTCCCCCCCCCCCCTTTATGTGCAAATATATAGCCCAAATTATATATATCCCATATATTCTGTTTCTTGTCTCTCGCTAAGCTGAAAAAAACTAACAAAGAAACCGTTTTTTTTTCAAGTTTTACACAGCATAAACTTGAATGAGTGGCGCATAATATACAAGTGCCAAAACTCTTTCCCCCCAAAGAAATTAAAAATATTAAACTCAAATAAAATTCTCAAATTTGGAAAGTGTTATTTTCCACAGGGGGTATTTTCCGGAGAGGGGTATTTTCCACGGTGTGGTATTTTCCATGGGGGTATTTTCCGGGGAGGTATTTTCCGTGGGGGGGGGGTTAATCGCCTGGGGTGTAAACACCGGCCACCTAATGTTCATAAGACTATTCATCAATGATTCATCAGCGATTACTATTATACACTATTATAATCAAATAGAAAATATACTATTTCATCAATGATTCTCTTGTGACAGAAATAGGAACCATAGGGACTTGTTTTAGGGGCCATTTTGGGGACTTCTGGAATCTTAGGGACTTTTAGGCACTTAGGGACCTTTTCACGACTTCTGCGTTAAGGATCTTTAAGCCGATCAAAAAATACTCTAATATTTGAGAAAATAATTATTATAGCAAAAAAAGAAAGAAAGAAAACACAGCATAATACTCGTATTATTGATTGATCTATTGAGAGACGTTCAGCAGGTAGGTTCGTAATGTTAATCAAGGTACGACCTAATCTCACACCCTATAGCTGCCTCTACGACGATGATTGCAGCTCATATCCCGATAGAGGTACAGAGCAGATCGAACTAAAAACTGAATTTGCTCAGGCTATATGATTTTGGCTGATTATCTGACTGAACTCTGATTCAAGAAGCACACAAATTCGAAACTACCTTTGCCCAATCTGAATTATTCTTGGATTAAGCCTCTGCCTTCCATGTGGCGCTTAAACATACGGTAAGTCCTAAAATTTTCTGTTATCACCCAGGAACTAGCTTTACAAGCACCAAGTGCAGATTTTGAAGCTAAATCGAAACCAACTAATTTGTTAGTTTTGTTAAATTTTAAAATAGTTAAAAATCTGGTAATAGTTGTTAGTCTGGGATACTAGTTCCTTCTTACGTGACTAAATATTCTTAGACGACTTCGTGTTGGTAAGTCAAAAGAGCCTCACCGCGCTTTTTTGCTGATCCACTGTCGGTGTTGCGAGACTGATTGTCAATTCACCGTTGGGTTTAACTCCATGTAGAATATGATGCTGGTTCAAGTCCCTGGAACAAAACAAAATTTATTAAGAAACGTTCTCATGTGTGCTTAGCTAGACATCAATATCTAGGCACGGTCACTTTAGACTCATCAGGGCTGCCCACAAAAGAAGAAGCAAGTTATAATTTGTCAAGAATAATTATGTCAAAACGTTAATATCTTGCTTAGTATGCATGTGCTATATATACATAGCATATATAGGCATATGCTGCAAAGATATTAGGCGAAAAGTAACAAAAGTATTACTTCCACGAAGAAGGCTGTCAAAAAAAAATCTTCAGTCCCAGAGTAAAAGCATGGAAATAAAAAGAAAAAAGGATATATTTAAATCAAAATCAAAAGACAATAAAATTGTCATAAAACAATAACAAAATAAGCAACAAAGAGGCACTGTGTCTTTCAGCAACTAATGCTTTCAGTAGCTAAAAAATTACCTCGAACTTTGTTTTTGTGGCACGTCGCCCCTAGACAGGCCTGGATTCCCCTGCGAGACGGTCCTAGGATAAACATTCTCAGTGGTCCCATTTCTTCTGTTTTAATTTGGTATAATATCAAATATGTTTACAAAAAGATAAGACCCCCCTTGGAGATGGAGGGGAGATAGGAGATATTAGAGGATTTTTCCTTGGGCGGAGAGGGGTATACATAACTAAAGTGCTAATTATTTTCGATATTTCTCAGTCAGTGATACTATGGACAAATGACAAGCATTGGGGGGGGGGCTAGAGATATGATATTAGACATATGTTTAAACACCATCATACGCCGCAGGCAGACGGCTTATTAACAAGTTTTTAATGGAAGGTAGAAACTGTGGAAGATGATGGGTATTTAAATCTCAACAATACTAGTGATTACTGAAGTGAAACACACGTAAACAAAATAAATAAACAAATCCAAAGAATGCTCTTTCCCTCATCTAAAAGTTGATTAAGTCGCTAATTACAAACGTAATGGATTAGTTTTATAGAACTTTCACATTGTCACGTAAAACCTTACGTTGAATTCCCTATGTTAAGTTGTGTTTCTTGAATTTCGGTGATCTTTTAATATTATTACGCTCATATGGCTTTAACACAATAAACAATAATCTCTTACGGTTATTAATTAAAAAAAACTTTTTTCCACAAAATAAGTTTTTCCAAGAAAAGTAAAGAACTCCATTAAACAAAAAATGAGCAAAAATAGAATAATCTACCAAGCTCGAAACCACCACAATCAGCATCGATAAATAAATGAAACCCAAAACGAGCAGAATCGAAGAGACTTTCCGTGTTTTGAGTAAGGAGTATGGTAACATAGGTCTTTCTTTCAATCCCCAGAAGAGTGAAGTTCTCGTATTTAATAGCCGCGTTAAAGATAGAGTACCAGTTGATGTTATTTTCGGTATTTATACGATTAAGTCTTCGTCTAAGATTATGTACCTCGGCCTTCCAATTTGTAGCGATCTTAAAGAAACCCGCGATTGCCTTGTTTCATTGTTCGCTGTAAAGACACGTTTCTCGTTTCAATGAAGTGCCACTTTAACCGTTTCCTACTTGCAAGGGTGTATAATGCTTTTGTTTTGCCACATGTGCTAACCCTATCTCCGTTTTGGAAAATATTTACTTCGTCTGAGCGCCGCAATATTCGGTCTATTTTCTAAAGATATGGCAAGTATCTGCTTCGTCAAGTATCTGCTCCAGTTTGGATGATTAATTCGAATATATCTCTGAAGTATGGTATAGCCGACCCACTTATAGCTGTACTGAATCGCCGTGTTCGATTTGCAAAGGCGTTTGAACCAAGCCTCTCTTCATTATATGTTGCAGTAACTTAAATTTGTCTTTTTTGTT
Source organism: Artemia sp. Kazakhstan ARC1039 (assembly GCA_029168905.1). Lineage (NCBI taxonomy): Eukaryota > Metazoa > Arthropoda > Branchiopoda > Anostraca > Artemiidae > Artemia > Artemia sp. Kazakhstan ARC1039. The sequence continues at coordinate 30,914 of JAQQPU010004775.1, forward strand.
TATCGTAGGAATGTTCTTAATCTTGTTTTTCTGTAGTTGAGTTTTCTTCGGATATTTTGTTGTTATTTGATGTTACTTTTTTTTTCTTGTACTCCATTTACAACATTTTGTATGTTTAATAATGGGTAATAAAATAATAACAATAATAATAATAAAACGAACAGAAATTACAATAAATAATCGATTCAAACTCAAAACGAGCAGAAATTAACATAAGTTGGGCGCAAAACCCCTATGCCTTCCCAAGGCCAGAACAAAATTTGCACTTTCCTGAAAAAAATACAAATGAATGTGCATTGTCAGTTTAATATACATATACTGATATTTAGTAATCAAAATGTTAAAATTATTTGACTTATTAAAGTTATAAAAGTAAAAACATTTGTATTTTTTTCAGTAAAGTGCAAATTTTGTTCTGGCCTTGGCAAGGCATAGGGGTTTTGCGCCCAACTTATGTTAATTTCTGCTCGTTTTGAGTTTGACTCGGTTATTTATTTTAATTTCTGTTCGTTTTGGGTTTCATTTATTTATCGATGCTGATTTGTGGTAGTTTCGAGCTTGGTATATTATTTCGTTTTATTTTTGCTCATTTTTTGTTTAATGGAGTTCTTTACTTTTCTTTGAAAAACTAATTTTGTGGAAAAAGTTTTTTAATTAATTTCTGTTCGTGTTATATTGACACAGTCTTTTCAGGGAAAAAGAAAATAACACTTTAAATCTTTTTGTTTTTTAAGACTTTATAGTTTGGCATGCTATTTGTATGCAGGAGAAAAATTTTCAGCAATTTTTAACAAAATACACCATTTTAAAAATATGGACACAAATAGTACTGTTTAACTTAGTTTCATACCTCCTGTAGTTGACCTGAAATGGAAAACTTGATACCATTCGCAAAAAAATTTGTTTACTTTCTTTGATAGCTTTGATACACTTACACTATTTTGATTTGGTTAAATTTTAAGAGCAGAAGTAGCCTCGAAAGTTGGAATATAATACCCTCAGTCGTTCTTGGGATACTGCTGAGATGCCTTATTGGGAATTAGCATTATCACAGTGCATTTTGATTTAATCTTGAGGCAACATTTAGTTTATAAACATAATGGGCAAATGGGAGGGTGGGAGTGGAGGGGGGATTAGTAGCCCTCTAATCCCTTTCGACTATTAAAAAGGGCATCAGCCCTTTCTATTTTCCATCGAATGAACCCCTTTCGAAGTTCCAACGACAACTCCTTCGATACGAAGTGCCCTGGTCTAAACAACAACAACAACAACAAAAAATATTACTAATCACTTTCGACTATTAAAAAGGACACTAGCCCTTTGAATTTCAAATCGAATGAGCCCTTTTCTGAAGTTTCTGCGACAACGTCTTCTATAAAAACCTTATATGCCCCCAGGGCATAACTTAAAACCCTTGCCCTGAGGGCTGTGGCGGAGTATACTCCTCAAAAACATATTTTCCATCTGTAAATCAACTACGCTGAACAAAATGGCTATCTCCAAATTTTTATTGGATGTGTATGGCGGAATGATGGGGGTGGGGGGGGGGGGCTATTTGCCCTCCAATCACTTTCGACTATTAAAAAGCGCACTAGCCCGTTGAATTTCCAACCGAATGATCTTTTTTTTGAAGTTTCTACGACAACGCCTTCTATAAAAACATTATATGCCCCCTGGGCATAACTTAAAACCTTTGCCCTGAGGGTTGTAGGGGAGTGTCCTCTTCAAAAACATATTTTCTATCTGGAAATCAACCACGCTGAACAAAATGGCTATCTCAAAATTTTGATTGGATGTGTTTGGGTGAATGATGGACGTGGGGGGGGGGGCTAGTTGCCCTCGAATCACTTTCAACTATAAAAAGGGCACTAGCCCTTTGAGTTTCCAATCAAATGAGTTTCTCATGAAGTTTCTATGACAACGCCTTCTATAAAAACCTTATATACCCCATTAAATAACTTAAAACCCTTGCCCTGAGGGTTGTTGGGGAGTGTCCTCCTCAAAAACGTAATTTCTGTCTGGAAATCAACTACGCTGAACAAAATGGCTATCTCAAAATTTTAATTGGACGTGTTTGGGAGAATGATGGGCGTGGGGGAGGGGCTAGTTCCCCTCCAATCCCTTTCGACTATTAAGAATGGAACTAGCTCTTTGAATTTCCAATCGAATGAGCCTATTTTGAAGTTTGTACGACAACGCCTTCTATAAAAACGTTATATACCACCAGGGCATAAATTAAAAGCCTTGCCCTGAGGGTTGTGGGGGAGTGTCCTCCTCAAAAACATACTTTCTATCTGGAAATCAACTACACTGAACAAAATGGCTATCTCAAAATTTTGATTGGATGTGTTTGGGGGAATGATGGGCGTGGGGGGGGATAGTTGCCCTCCAATCACTTTCGACTATTAAAAAGGACACTAGCCACTCCAATTTCCAATCGAGTGAACCCTTTTTGAAGTTTCTCCGATGACTCCTTCGATACGAAGTGCCCTTGCCCTGAGGGCTGTGGTGGAGCATACTCCTCAAAAACATATTTTCTATCTGTAAATCAACTACGCTGAACAAAATGGCTATCTCAAAATTTTGA
>JAQQPU010004775.1:38401-50618 GCA_029168905.1 Artemia sp. Kazakhstan ARC1039
CCCCCCCCACACACCTCGTATTCTCCTGAAATGCATCTGATAGAAATTTTGAGATGGCCATTTGTTGTCGTAGGAACTTCGAAAACAGCTCATTCGATTGGAAATTGAAGGGGCTAGTGCCCTTTCAGTCGAAATTGATTGGAGGGCAACTAGCCCCCCTTCTACACCCATCCAATCCAAATTTTTAGATAACCATTTTGTTCAACGTAATTGAAAGGTCCAAAAATTATGTCTTAGAGGATGAAAACCTCCTCAGAACCCTCGGAGCAAGGGTTGTAAATTATGCCCTGGGGGCATCTAAGGTGTATATAGAAAGGGTGATTGTATTAACTTCGGAGGGGGCTCATACCCCCCCCTCCCAAGCCCACCATTTCCCTAAACACTCCAATAAAAAACTTTGAAAAAGTGATTGGAGGGAAACTAACCCCCCTCCCACGCCCATCATTTCCCCAAACACATCCAATAAAAATGCCCCAACACATCCCATTTCCCCAAACACATCCAATAAAAATCTTGAAATACCTTTATGTTCAACGTAATTCAAAGGTCCAGAAAATACGTCTTTGAGGATGGCAATCCCCCCCCCCCTATGCACTGGGGGCATATAAGGTATATATAGAAAGGTGATCGTATAAACTTCGGAGGGGGCTCATTGGATTCGTAACCAGAAGTTCTAGTGCACCTTTTAAGACTCAGAGTGATCGGAGGGGGGATACTCTCTCCCCCCTCCACCTCGTATTCTCCTGAAATGCATCTGATAGAAATTTGGAGATGGCCATTTGTTGTCGTAGGAACTTCGAAAACAGCTCATTCAATTGGAAATTGAAAGGGCCAGTGCCCTTTTTTATAGTCGAAAGTGATTGGAGGGCAACTAACCCCCTTCCCTCTCCCACCATTTCCCTAAAAACATCCAATCAAATTTTGAGATAATCATTTTGTTAAACGTAATTGAAAGGACAGGAAATTCTGTCTCTCAGGTTTAGCCCCCCCCCCCCCAAATCCCCCCAAATCCCTTTCCTTGGGGGTATTTAAGGTAGCCTATATATAAAAAGGGTGATCGTATAAACTTCGGAGGAGGCTCATTGGATTGGTAATCAGAAGTTCTAGTGCCCTTTCTAAGATTCAGGGTAATCGGAGGGTGGATACCTCCCCCCCCCCCCAACCTCGTATTTTCCCGTAATGCATCACATAAAGAAAGAAAAACGAGCAAAAATGGGGTTTTTATAGGCCAAATGAAGATACTGAAAAAACAAAGCGAATATTTCGAGAGGACAAACGCCTCTCTTCTTCAGCGCGAAACGAAACGATGTATCAATAAAAGCCAAAAATTAAAAGAATTAAAACCAACTACCTAACAACCATAAAAGCGAGTTATTCGCCAATATCCGCGATTTGCACAAAATCCAAAAAAACATGAACTGCCATCGACGGATACTAGCGAGCAACTGACAAATGAAAGGAATCAATTCATTCACTCGAAAAAACAAAACGAACCAGCAATTAAATAAGTTGGAAAACTATGTCATTTGATTTCGGATTTTAATTAAGGCATTTCTTGCAGACACCCTTTGAGACCTAAGGGGTTGTTCACGTGTTTGATTAGATGACTGGGAAAGTGGTTCAAGGTTTATTTCAGGGATTACTAACGTATCGGCTTCTCTTTTGAGGAAACCGAAATATGACTCGTTTATTCTTAAATCACCGGAATCTCTGTTTAAAGCTAGACCTAAATGTTATTAAAAAACCCCATTTTTGCTAGTTTTTCTTTCTTTATGTGATGTCAGGCCAATGTGGTTTAAGAAATTATCCCCGTAATGCATCTGATAGAAATTTTGAGGTGGCCACTTGTTGTCGTAGAAACTTCGAAAAAAGCTCATTCGATTGGGAATTGAAAGGGCTAGGGCCCTTTTTATGAGTCAAAAGTAACTGGAGGGCAACCAGCCCCGCCCCACGCAAATCAATTTCCAAAAGCCATCGAATCAAAATTTTGAGACAGCCATTTTGTTCAGTGTAGTTGGAAGGTCTGGAAATTATGTCTTTGACAATCCCCATACCTTCTCAAGTTCAGAACATAATTTGCACTTTACTGAAAAAAAATGGCAGTGGATTGTCAGTTTAGTATACATATACTGATATATATTCCTTGAAATTTTAATAATCTTTAATTTATTAAAGTTAAAACATTTTAACCGTATTTTATTCATTTAAATCATACAATAAATAACCGATTCAAACTCAAAACGAGCAAAAATTAACATGGGTAGGGCTGACAACTCCCATGCCTTCTCAAAACCAAAACATAATTTGCACTTTACTGAAAACAAAATACATTTAAAATGTTTTCACTTTGTTCTAACTTGTTTAAAATGTTTTTAATAGATATTATGAATGGGGAAGTCCTCCCCCTTGCACTCCAATTACAGCGCGAATGTCAGGTGCACTTTTTAAGAGTAACAAGAGATTGGAGGGCAAGAAGCCCTTCGCTCAAGCCAATTCATTTTAAAAACGCAACAAGTCAAAATTTTGAGACGGCCATTTTGTTCAGCATAGTAGAATAGTCCAGCAACTGTGTCTTTAGGGATATTAGGCATGTCGACCCCCCACAATTATGCAATTGGCCCATTATGCTTTAAAACTAAATGTTGCTTTAAAATAAATCAAAAGGTATTGTCTTAAATGGTTGCCAATAAGATACCTCAGCAATATATCGAGAACCATTACTGGAAGTAGTACCATTACTACTTCTGCTCTTACAATTTAAATAAATAAAAATCGTGTATCGTGTATCGAGGTTGCCAAAGAGCATAGATAAAATCTTTTGGGAATGATATTAAGTTTTATTTTTCAGGTCAACTTCAGAAGCTATACAATTGAATTAAAAAATACTGTTTATGACAGGATTAAAAATTGTTGAAAAAGTTTCTCCAACATGCAAATAGCAGCTCATAGTATGGATTCTTATAGAAGAAAACTGGAAAGATATACAATGTTTTTTTTTCCTTGAAAAAGACTATGTAAATATAAAAACGAACAGAAATTAATTTAAAGAGCTTTTTACCCGAGACAAGTTTTTCAAAGAAAAGTAAAGAGCTTTATTAAGCCAAGAATGAGCAAAAATCAAGTCAAATAATCTTCCATGCGTAAAACCAGAACAAATCACTATCAATAAATAAATCAAACACAAAACGAACAGAAATTACAACAAATAGCCGAGTCAAACTCAAAACGAGCAAAAATTAAGATGAGTAGAGCTGATAACCCCTATGCCTTCTCAAGACCAGAACACAATTTGCGCTTTACTGAAAACAAAATACGTTTGAAGTATTTTCACCTTTCTTACTTTCATAAATGAAAAATTATCAAAACCTTAACGAAGAAATATATGTCAATTTAACTGACAATCCACGGTGATTTGCTCGTTTGTTTTTTTCAGTAAAGCGCAAATTGTGTTCTGGTCTTGAGGCGTCGGACGCCGTGCATTCTCTCTGTGATATTGTAAATAGATGCTTTGAACGTGGTGAAATCCCTTTGACTATTTTTATTGATTTTAGAAAGGCGTTTGATACAGTGGATTTTAAAATTTTACTCAAACGTCTACAGTCCCTTGGAGTTCGTGGTAATTATCTGAAATGGTTTGATAGTTTTTTAAGTGGAAGATCTATTCAAGTTGTTTTAAATGATGCATTTTCTTCTCCCTATCAAGTGAAGTGTGGTGTACCTCAGGGATCTGTCTTGGGACCACTTCTGTACCTTGTGTATGTTGATTCAATGCGTTTTTACTTACCGGAGTGTTTTATCACGACTTTCGCGGATGATACTGCTTTAACTATGTCTAGTGGAATGATTGATGATCTATTGTTGAAAGTAAATAGGGTTTTAAAGTCATTTTATGTATTTACAAGTTTAAGCCTTTTGTCAGTGAATGTTAAAAAAACTAATTTTATGATTTTTAGGAGAGTTGGTAAGCCTCCGAGTGTTGATGGAGAGATATTTTTTAATGGTAAGCCTTTGTCACAGGTGCATGAGGTGCGTTATTTGGGCTTCCAGCTTGATTGTAATTTGTCTTGGAAGCACCATAGTGATCTTGTTGCAGCTAAAGTTGCTAGAGGTCTGGGAATTTTGCGTCGTTTGAAGCATTTTTTACCATTGTCGGTTCTTTTATTATTGTATCATAGTATTGTTGCGCCTTATATGTCTTATGGTTGTGTCATTTGGTCTAGCAATTTTTATGCAAATTTCAAAAGAGTGCAGATTTTACAAAATAAAACAGTACGTCTTCTTGGGAATTATATTGAAAATGTGAATGATACCGCGTCATGTTTTAAAAAAATAATAGTGCTTAACATTGGTCAGATTCGCGATTACCAAGCTGCTATTTTTGCCTATAGATGTTGGAATGATGTATGTCCTCCAGTTTTTACAAATTTTTTTCGCGTAAATAGTTCACTCCACAGGTATGCGACTAGAGAGGCGGAAAATTTTACTGTTGAGTATCGAGACACCACACGTGCAGGTTTCGGGATTCGGTATTTGGCTCCGGCTATTTGGAATGATATCCCAGTTGGCGTTCGGGAAGCTGAACACATTGGGTCGTTTAAAGTAAAAATAAAAAAACATTTATTGGGAGAGGGGAGGTAATTTATTATTATTGTCATCATTAATGTTTTTTTTTCTTTTCTTCATAGTTTTTGGTATTATTGTTTATTTTGAGAGAGAGAGTGTTCAAGTTTTTTTTTTATGTCTTTTTTTTTTTTTTTTGAGAATTAGAATTTTGAGAGGTTGAGAATTAGAGGATTGCAGCCGTCTTTCATCAGGCTTTTTGAGCCTTCTCCGGGCGGTTGCTTGTATATAGTTTATTTTGTAATTAGTAGTAAATAAAGCAAGTCAAGTCAAGTCAAGTCAAGAGAAGGAATAGGGGTTATCAGCCCTACTCATCTTAATGTTTGCTCATTTTGAGTTTGACTCGGTTATTTGTTGTAATTTCTGTTCGTTTGGAGTTTCATTTATTTATTGATAGTGATTTGTAGTAATTTTACGCATGGAAGATTATTTGATTTTATTTTTGCTCATTCTTGGCTTAATTGAGCTCTTTACTTTTCTTTGAAAAACTTGTCTTGTGGAATAAGTTTTCTAAATTAATTTACTCAAAAAGTCTGATTTTTCATTGAATCGAAAATACTGGAACCGCAAAATGTATTGTAGCTTAAAAATGTAACTCAACGTAAGATATACAGTCCAATGTTATTTTATAAGATTCTTGCGCTATGGAAGAAACCTTGTACTAAGTGACCCGAGGGGATAAAATACCACAGTAAAGCTTTTTGGTGTAAAAGATAACTTAGATCTGACGTAGCAATTTGAAAGTACCATTAAATTGCAGAATGTTTTACATATGCTGCTGTTTACACATGTTCCATATCCCCAAGAGCCTTTTCGTCAACGTCGTCATTGAACGCCGTGAGTTGTATAGCAGACATTAAGAAGTGAATACACCCACTTACAAGAAATGTGACGGCTTTTCAGCCATAATCCTTTGAAGCAATTTTCAAATTGCTGAATTAAAATACTCTTTCTTAAGGAGTCCAGAAATAACATGTACTATATTAAAGTGACCGATAAATTAAGGACTAAGATTTATCAGCAACAATTACAGGTCATCTAGGTTAGCCATATGTTAAACTACAAGGTTAACGCCGCGTAACTTCAATTTTCACTAACTTTCTATTGCAAGGGGGGTGGGTTGTTTCGTTCGACTAGGTCAACTTACATACCTTATGCGGTTCCCCTCTTGAGTCCTAGCCCCTGGACCTAAAAATTTGGGATTTTTGGAATTTTCCCATTAAAAGTTTATACAATTTGCCTTTTTTTCTGCTGTGTTGACAAATTAGCCCTCCTTCCCCTTACGTAATTTTCTGCGTAGGTGGCAACGGTGTCAAAGCGCAGTAAATTGCATTAAAAAAGAAATCAATAAAAACTTACTCTTTGGAATGGGTATAATAGTGGCAGATGAGGCACTTCAAAGGAAAATCTTCTCGTCGATGATGGATTTGATGGTCATCCATTTCGCTGAAATTTTTGCAGACGAAAGGACAATAAGAACAAATCAAATGAGTCATTCCAGGATATACAGAAAAGCCTGAAAATAGTTTTAAATGTATTTAAATAACCCTGAATTATATTGAAAACAGTAAACTTTACTTAATTGAACTCAGTCAGTTCCTTCTATTAAAAAAGATTCCCGCAATAGCTTAATCCTACGGAGCCCAGAGATCAGTCCCCGTTGCCCCAAGGTTGGGTCGGCAAAATTGCTACTTGTCGCTGTAAAAAAGTACAGAAATTGAAACGTATATTCGACACCCTACGCGCTAGCAATGGTTCTGGAGGAGCTTATTTCTCTTTTTATTTTCCAAAAACAACAACAAAAATAACTCAACAACCAAATTTAAACTCATAATGCAATTAAAACTCAAGAGAATTTATGGCACATTCAAAATAGCAACGCAAAAAAAGGGGTCAATTTAGGAGGAGTTTTTTTCTGCTTTTCTCGCAAATCAGTGGTTTTAAATCTATATTTTATATTTAGCTTAAGTTTTATAGTCTTTATATTTTCCTATTTGTATTTATATTTTACTTATTTAATTTTTCTGCTTACTTACTAGTTACTTGCACTTGCAGCGGGACAAGACGTTTCCGCCTAACCCGGCATCCAAACGAAATTTCTGAATGAGTGTCTTCCATGATGGCCGGTCATGTGTCAATTTTTTGGCAAACTTTAGCCACTGCTTGTCCCATTTATGGCCGAAAATATGGAAACCTTCAGGAGGCTCCTGATCTTGCTTAATGAGCGACCACCAATTTTTAAATTGCCCTCCTTTTCTTCTACGCCATGTTAGTAAGGGTTCAACGAGAAGTATTTGTTTAATGAGGCTTTCGTTGGGGGGGGGGGGGGGAGGGGGGGGACGCAAAACGTTTCCAAGCCAGCGGAGCCGGTGGGGCTTGCTGACACTTGAGATTTTGCCGATGTTGAAACGATGTCGGCAGTTATCGTCGTTCGAAGTCTGATCTGACGTCCAGAAGCGCAAAATTGAAAGTTTACATTGGTGGTTAAAAACCTTCAGAGCACGTCCGCGAGTTGCTTTGATGGGCCACAAATCAACATCAGAGAGTAGGACTGCCCTCACTGTCGACTTATATATGCTTATCTTTGTTCGCAAGCTAATTTCTCGACAGACCCAGAGATGTTTATAAGTTGAGCTAAAACTGCTTCAGCTGTACATAATTTTCTGTTGACATCTTGATCACATACTCCTTTCGAATCCACCTCTGATCCCAAATAAATGAAACTGTCAACCTTTTCAAGTGGGAGACCATTGAGGATTAGTTGGTAATCTGTAGCGATTCAAATCAATAACTTCTGTTTTCTTCGCGTTTATTTGTAGGCCGAGGTAGGCTGAGAAATGTACCACTTCGTCAAGCATTTGCTGGGATGAGTTTGGGTCCGGCGCAAGAAGGATTACGTTGTCTGCGTATTTAAGGTCCGTCAAGTTGACATTTCTACCAAGTACTATTCTTTCAAATCCCCGTAGGGCATGGTCGAGGATCCAATCAATATAATAATTAAAGAGGCCCGGTGAGAGTATACAGCCTTGTTTCACCCCCACTCCCCGTCGAAAAATGACGACTCTTCCTTATGGATTCTAACTCGGGATATTCATCCTTCGTAATAAGCTTCCAAGATGTCAACAAATTCTTGTGGCATGCCATCTTCAAGGAGAATCTTCAACAAGGATTTCTTTTCAACTGAATCAAAGGTGGCAACATATTCTATGAATATGTTCATAAGCGGGAGATTAGTGCCTTTCGTATTGTTGCAAGATCAAGCAGTGGACAAAATCTGATCTGAGCATCCTCTGCGAGACCAGAATCCGACTGGTATTCCCGTGTTCGCATATCTCTCCCTGTTTGGAATGTAGAATGGCGGCGAATAATTTGGCTGCATTGTCTGTGAGAGATACTCCTCTATAATTAACACATTCTGTCTTTTCACCATTTTTGTAAACGGTGAGGATGACTGAACTTTTCCAGTCCTTTGATAAATTCTTGATTTTTACATTCTCGTGAATAACGGCAGTAGCTTGCTTGCAATTAGGCGGGAAGATGCTTTTTAAATCCCAAGTGGAATGCCGTCCTCGCCAGGAGACTTGTGTCGTTTGAGATTTGAGATGGCATTGATAATTTCGTTAAGGTCTGGCGGAGACGTGTCTATACAGAACGGTTCCGTCGAGACCGAGGGTGGCTTGTTTTCCGTTTCTATAGTCAAGTTCACACTGGGGTTTAGAAGTTCGCTAAAATGCATTTTCCATCGCTCAGCTTTTAGGACATAATCTGTCATGGTATGCCTTATTTATCTTTGATAGTCAGGCACAGAAGACTTCTTTCCAGTAGCTTCTTTGAGAATTTGATAGGTGCGTCTAGAATCGTGGCTTTTGCACTGCGTTTTCTAGTTTATGAGTAACTTCGTCCAAGTGATGGGTACAGTCTTTTCATATGCTTTGTTTGATGCGCTTTCTCAGTTCATCTTTTGACTACTTGTTAAGGTGGCTTGAAGTAGGTCTCTATTCAGTCAACTCTATGGATCGTTTGGAAATCCAGCTCTTTCTCGAGGGGAAGGAGTAGCCAAGCTTATCGAAAGCAACTTCAGTGTTTGAGTTTTAAAACTGCCACCAAAATTCTTCGGTGTTTTGTACATCAGTGGGTAGGACACCGTACCTGTTTTGGAGCTGAAGGCAAAACTCTTGTTTCATGTGATCAGAATCCAGTTTTGCGATCTTCAGTCTTCTCTTTGGTGGCTGCTTCTTCCTCGTCCTAAGGTGGACAAGAATCTTTACTCCTATGAGGGTATGGTCGCCAAATGCTCTGGATCCAGTACAGGCGACAAAAGCACGAAGAAGAATAGGGAAATCTTTTTGTAAGACAGTGAAGATAATTTGAATGAATATTTCGGCCCTATGTCCAAGGGCCGTCCTCAGCAAGACAAAAATATATAAGAGAAAAAAGACTCACAACAACATGCGACCAATCAAACCAAAAATAAAAATTTTCAAAGCAGTCTCTGCCTCCTTACTTCAGGGAACTTCAACCAGGAATGATAAAAAGTGAGGTAAGACAAGGCCATTCAATGAAATGAAAGAAAAATAATTTAACAATACGTTCTTATTGCTAATCCAGCCTTTTTGGCAGCTAACCTCAAAGGTCTTTTTGTGACCGGTTCTATGTTAATGTCTATTGGTTTTTAAAATATTTTGTAAGATCACTTTTCATTAAATTTGTGTATCGAGCATTTAGTGTATATTCCTCCAAGTCCCTATTTAAGGAAATATTATTGTTAATCTTAAGTCTGATTTCAATTGCTTCTCGGACTACCTGTTTTATATCTAGGTTATTGCTAATAAGGGCAGATTCATCAAAAAGTATATTATGGCTAAATTCTATCATTAGAGCACCAAGTGATGCGTTGTAAAGTCTTAAGTTGAAATAGAGTTTGCAACCACTAGTTTATTGTCTCGAGCAATTTGAATGATACGCTCACCATTTTGGCATCGTAGTCCATATGTGTAGCGGCCAATCACATCATGCACTGACTGGACAGTTGAGCCAACTGGAACGTTCCAATCTCCTGCTACTATAAGGTAGTCCTGTTTTGGACAACTTTTCAGTGTATGCTCTAGTTCCATGTAGAATGCCTCTATTTGGTCTTCCGCAGCTCCGCGGGTTGGTCCATATACCAACATGATGCTTAAGTTAAAGAGTCTAGCCTTTAAGCGGACGAGGGCAATTCTCGGACTAGTAGGGACCCACACAAGAAGTGCACGATGAGCAGAAGAGCTCAGCATAAATTCAACTCCATGAAGTCCAGATCCTTCCTGTACTCCAGAGTTGAGAAATCAATATTTCAGGTTTGATTCTGCTATGGCTATATCTTCGGGTAAAACACCTACAATCCTTGTCTCGGAAGGGTAGATTTCATCTGTTTTATATTTATGCAATTCATAGGCCATGACTTGGCGGTCTGTCTCTTCTTTCGTAGATCTTACGTTCCAACAGAACACTCCAAGAGGCCTTTTTATTTAATTGATGTAGCTTGGGATGGTTCACTCATTTATCGGCCTCGCCAGCATCCCTTGATGCGAGGGCATGTCGCTTAAAGCCAGGGACGCCGTAGTAGATGATAAACTATAGAGACCATTCATAACTCCATTCAGGTGATACGCGGGAATTTATTTAACCGTAACTCACGGCACCCTGTGTGCGTTGGCGTTCAACTGCGTGAGGCATGTGGCTCGTCGAAAGGTCCACCGGACTACCACTTTGAAGTGCACAACTCGGGCTTCCCCAGGATGGTTAGGAACGGATGAATTCAACCAATACCAGCAAGTACCTCTTGCTTGAAATTTTAAGCTTGAATTTCATTTACTTTAAATTTTGTTTGTTTTAGAATTTCATTTAGCAATTTCCGGCCATTTTCGGTTTCATTATCACTCTTCACTTTTCGTTGAAAACGCTTTTGTTTGGAAAGTGTTGATTTTTAATGATTTAGGAAACTATAATTAAAATCAGGAACATATGTGTGAAATGGACAGAGGAGGAACAAATTTAATCCATGAATCATGGGATGAGCGGTTTTAAACAGTGTTTCTTGTTCTCGAATTTGGGTTTTAAAGTTTGAAGAGTGTAAATAACTCTTTATTCCCACCAAGTTGGGTTACTATATTTTCTTTTTTTCTACTCTACTGTTATACCATGGTGTATAGTGTGTAACAAATACATGTATCTACATATATATACAACAAGTTGAGAATCCAATTCAGGTATGCGAGTCAAACATTTATGTTTTAATTTTTTTTTAATGTAATACAGATATGCAAGAAAAACATCTAGCAGGAAAAAGTCATAATCACATCCTCTACTGTTGGAAACATCTTAGAAAGTATTGGAAAGTACAATCTTATAAGACACCTGACACCTGATTTTTAGATTAAAATTATTGGCAACTTGGCGAAAGTGAAAAAGTGTTGAGCAATGGTCTATGATCCTTTGTTAAACATCCAGGGTAGAACTAAGGTAGATAGGAATAGAGTAAATATACAACTTATATATGTGTCGGTGAATCTATCCTTATGGCGGGTTTAGATGTAAGTCGAGCGTTTGACTTCGGTCTTCATAGCCAGCTGTTGTTGAGTGCAAATAACCGTGGTCTTGACAAGTCGGTAGTCCTCACTATTAGTAAATTGTATCGAAAACTTAAAGTGAAGGTCAAGATTAGTCTACCGGGTGGGATGAAAATTTCCTCTAATATTATCCCAGTCCAAAAAGGGATCCGTCAAGGAGCTATTGCTTCGCTAACTTTTTACAATATCAGTATAGTTGAAGCTCAGCAAGTGGTTAAGCCTAGTTTTCTGTATCTTGGTCTAGATCTGCCATTATTGAATTACGCTGATAATATTCTGAATTTAAATCGTTCTTTTTCCCGTTTTGAAGAGAATTTTACGGCGCAGAAAAATTCATATGAAAAATTGGTCTGTCGTGCAATGAGCGTAAAACAGAGTTTATTTTGTTTAACCGAAAAGGAAGCGATCCGGCCCCCGAAGTAAAACTCGGTGACAAAATAGTAAAACCGTCATCAAGTACAGTGTATCTTGGTCTCCCTATTGGTTGGGATGTGAAGTCGACACGTTCTTTGTAAATCGATGATTTTGCTAGCAAAGTCCGTAAAGCTTATGGTATGCTGGTCTTTTCGAAAGCTTCATGTAGTCGACAGATTCGGGCCCAGCTGTTTTCGACGATGGTTACACCACATGTGCTAGCGCTTTCTCCATTTTGGGCTCTTTTATCTGATAAGAATAAAAGTACAATACGTTCTTGCTTCTTCCGGTTTTGTCAATTTATCTTGCGAGTGCCTCATTGGAAGTATAACACAGCGATTAGTAACCGTTACAATATACCCGACCCGTACACGGTTGTTCAGAAAAGAGTAAAGAGGTTTTATACGAGCTTAACTGGAAATGAACTTTGTGATGCTCTGCGATATTAGTGTTTATTTGTTGTCCTGTATATATGTACCTGTGCGTTTCTTATTTGTTATTGCTCTTTTTTTTTCCATTTTTTACTCCACTAGTGACATCTTGTCTTTATTTAGTGGGAAATAAAATTCATTCAC
>JAQQPU010004776.1:0-22906 GCA_029168905.1 Artemia sp. Kazakhstan ARC1039
ATTCTAATTATAGCATCCCATTCCTAATACTTTAATTACCTGTTACGCTTTCTTAACCATCGGAAGTTTAACCAACGTAAATTAAGTTATAGACAATACTGGTTTTTAGAAAAACTGGAATAAAATAATTGATACAGTTTAAATTGCACGCTACCTTTGAATAGGCAATGTGATTATACCCACCTAACCAGATTGTACCTACCAAACCAGATTATACTTACCAGAAAACAAATCTCCACGTTCCTCTTGGCAAAGAGTGTGATGACCTGTAACTACTAGAAAAACCTGTTTGGTACAGGGGCCTTGGCAAATTCATTAGACCTATTCTACTAATGTATTTATCCCCATTTGAAGGTTTATTTGTTCGTCTTAGAACGGCAGTGTGGTCTAAGAAAACAACACCTAATTTAAAGGTGTTATGTCGAAAATAGAATTAGAGGTTTCCCCAATTTCAGAGGAATTTCAAAAAAGCTCAATTAATCCCCCTCCTCCCTCCAATATTGCGTCAATATTTAAACTTTCTGTATCCCTGTTTATTGAAAGATAATCAAATATATGCTATTTTATTTCAATAGCCTCCTTCGCCCACTGAGAAAAACCTCTATAATTAAAAATAGCCATGGCCTTATCAAATTGTACAAAATGGTTAGGGTACAAGAAGATATTTTCTGCCAAAGCCGAAAAAAAGGTTTCTGGAGGTTTGCTCGATTATAGTTTTTTTCTATTGGGTTACGACGCTCAATTGATCTTTCAACAAATTTCTGGTGGAGTTTTACCAATGTAAAATTTCTCCCAAGAATAAGGAATCCTAAACACCCACTTACTATATTTCCCCGAGTTAAATCCTTTTCAGGATTGAGGAGGTCACTTAATGGTCAAACCGACTGAAACATGTATCATTGTTATATTTCTGTAACACCCGGTAAAGTTTTTCCCCTAGACCCGGTACATATTGTAAAGAAATGAAACATTAGACACATTTAAATATGAAGACTGTGAAACTCCAATTACTTTATTATTATGTTTAATAGGTATATTTTTTTTATTATTTCATTTGTAATTTTAGCTCGGTAACTATTACAAAATAAAATATTCTTTAAATACAATAATTCAGAATCTAGAAATTCCTGGGGAAAAAAATTCCGAAAGCTCTATCCACTAGTGAAATCACAACCCCTCTTTTCACCGAAACAGGGTAGCACGAATGAAAATTCAAATATCTATCACTGGGAGTAGGTTTTTCTCTATATTGAGAAAAGCAAATGACAATCTCTTAAAATTAATAAGATATCAAGAAACCCTCAGTTTTATAGATTATGAGCAAGCGTTCGATTATGTTGATAGAAGAGCTTTAGTAAAGGTTTTATCCTTGTATGGTATACCAGACAAATACAATAAAGTCATTAGTGCTATGTACGAGAATAACACTGCTGCGGTTAAGGTGGGAAATGAGGTTAGCAGCTGGTTTTGTATTAAATCAGGAGTTAAGCAGGGTTGTGTTCTATCCCCCTTCATATGGATTATTTTGATGGACTTTGTCTTAAGGAGCACAGGAAAGGCAATGGGAGACCACGGAATCAAATAGGAATGAAAAAGTCTCCTGTACTTAGATTATGCTGATGATTTAAGCATCCTAGATGAAAGTGTGAGCAAAATGTTTGAAGTTTTATAGGTTTTGCGAGTTCAGGGTTCTAGCATAGGTTTGAAAATTAATGTTAAGAAGACTAAGTCACTAAGGCTAGGAATAAGTGAAGATGAAAATGTGACGTTGGGTAATGAAAAGATTGATCAGGTGGGCAGCTTCACTTACCTTGGTAGTATTATTAGTAAAGGTGGTGGGAGCAGTGAAGATGTTAAAAGTAGAATATCCAAGGCTCAGGGTTTTTTTTTTTCATAGTTAAAAAAAGCTCAGAAGAATAGGAAGATAAGTCTGCAAACCAATATTAGAATATTAGAAGCTACAGTGATGACAGTGGTCAAATATGGCTCTGAAGCATGGACGCTCCGAAAAGCGGATGAAGATTTGCTAGATGTTTTCCAGAGAAATTGCTTAAGGATTGTTCTCGGTACCCGGCTGACTGGCCGTATTTCAAACAATAGGCTATACGAAAAATGTAGTTTAATACCGCTCTCTATGGCTATAATGAAAGAAAGGTTGAGGTGGCTAGGGCACGTTGTGTGGATGAAGATGACAGATTGTCGACGATTTTTCTTTTCGACCAACCGTCTAGGGCTAAACGGAAAGCATGTCTTCCTCGTCTGGGGTGGGAGGACGTCATAAAGAAAGATTTAAAGGAAATGGGAACTTCGTGGGCGGGTGTAAAAACGGAGCCTTTGAATAAATTGGAGTGGAGGAGCGGGCGTAGCTGTGTTGGCCTCAGGCGGCTTGGTGCTGTGGTGAGTTGTTAGTAGTAGAAGTAGTATCAAGAAGGCATCGGGTGATGCATCATGTGTTTTTCTCAAGATGAAATTGGACAGAGCGAATTGTAACTTTATGTCAATTTTAACATTGGAGGGGGGCATCAATTGAGACATATTAAATATTTCATGATGGAGTCTACCAACTAAATAGTACTCCTTATTCACAGCCTTAGTGAGTTCACCATCAATATCAACATTTGATCTATGGTCATAGACCATCACCAGACCTCTCAATTTCTTATAGCACTTTGGAGTCATCAATACAAATTGTATGTAGCCTGTATATTTTATTGATTGTTACTAATGCTCACCAATGTTTCATTTATGTAAATACATATTTGTTTAAACAATCGTGAAGTATGCCATTTTCATAGGATAATCCATTGGTAGTGGTGGGAGCTAAATTATCAGACTTTTTGCTCACCGCCACTTTTAAATCCATAAAAGTGGATGATAAATCTAGGAAGTAGTCTTCATTGGAACAAATTTGAAAATGTATGTTTTCAGAGAATGGTTTTTGTGGGTAGAATTTTTCATAGTATCCATGTTGTACACTGACATCTGCACTTTCTGCATTGAAAATATTTAAAGATGTGGTGACAGTGGGTTGATATTCCTTGTTGGGTAGATATGAAATTTCAGTATAGGAAAAGATTCAGTCTAGAAAAAGAAATACTTTTTCGATCTAACGATTTTTCTCCTTGGTTTATTTTTCTTCTTCTTTGACAAGAGGGATGTCTTTTGTTTCTGACCTGAATAGAGACTGATGAGTGATGATGTGTTCCTCGACTTCTTTAAACCTTTTCACTTTGTCGTGATTGCAATTGCTTGCCAAGGACCTGAGATCGTGCGCTGGACCTGAGATTTTGTGAAACACTTTTTTTAAAATGTTTCCCAGCCCCCCAATCATGTATTGTAGAGGATGCAAAATCTGTGGCTACCGAAGAAATATATTTTTAGCCAGAGGTAATGCAGAGCTAAACAACTTAGCAAACCAATTGCCAAGACCAAAGCCCGACATTGATGAATGACATTTGTAATAGTCAATCCCATGACCCATTAGTCGTGGTTGGAGAGTAGTAACATAGAAATCCATATCGGGACAAACAAATACATTTTTTCTATTAGCCATCTCGTTATTGTTTAATGGGACGAAAATGACATGTAATCACAGCCAGAACTTTTGTTATTCCGAGAGGATCACCTAATTCACTTCTTAGTTTTAACTGACAGAGTTCCAAATACAAAGTGTTTACAGGAACATACTGAAGATACTTTACATTATAGTGATGAACATATTCATGGGTGGTTTTTGGGTTCAAGAACACGTAGGAGCGGAACATTTGAGTTATCAAATCTTTATGTTACAACAAAGGATGTATAAAGAAATATACAAAAGTCCAAGCTGAAACCGGGTGGATAGTTTGCAAAAATGACACGACTAGTCCCACTGACAGTTCCAGCGTTCTTACCACTGATTATGTTATGTTTAAAGCAAAGAGCATGTTTCAGATTATCATTGAGATGAATCATATCGTTGTCAACGGGTGAGCAAATGTTAATCTTGCTGTGTTCTATTGAATAATTAGATTGGAATGTACCTTTCTTACGAACAGAGTTTTGTTTATTGATTGTACGACACAAATTAGGCATACTACCAACTTCTTTGCATTTCAGTGTGACATGGAGATATTTACTAGATTTAAACGCTTCTACCCATTCATACTCGACAAAGAGTGACCAATCAAATGGTATAAATTTTATCTCATACGTACTATCTTTTCTCAAGATTAGGGATTTTTGAGAATAAAATCGACAAAAGCAATTTCATACTTTCCATCGTCAAATTTGATGGTGGGGGAGAGTTTTGTCCAAAAATCAATTCTTTTATTCAAATCGTTGTAGAGAGAATCGGAGACGTTGGACATGAAAGTTACATAGAAACCATTGGGCACTGTGTACGTCCTCAGCAGATATCAACGAATCAAAATCAGAGTTGCATCCTAGCCAACGAACAAGCAACTGTCTCTTGCCCCTGCGAGTATGAGTCTTTAATATCTTTTCAATCTGACAGATTTCAGTGTTCTAAACTTTTTTCAATTCATAGTCATAAAAACCACCAAGAAGCTCATCATCTTTCATGTTGCGTAGACGATACGTTATGGGTGTAGTGGGTAAGATTCTTGATATTTTAAAAAGTTCAGTGGACCATAATTAGTTACCCTTTTTAAAAATATTAGTAGTTCGATTGATTCAAAGAGCATCACCAACATTGAATTTCTTCTTTTTTCCTCCACTTCCTTCCCAACACCAGTTGAATATTGTTTAAGAAAAGTTTCAAGTGTATTGTTGCCACCATCTCGATGAACTTCAATTGGGGTAGAGTTGTAGAGGGATCAATGAGGACGTTGATTATAAATCAACATAATTTTATTCAAAACATGAATAAAAACAGCAGTATTATTCAATATGCAATATCTTGCAATTAAAAGTCGAATAGCTCTTATCAATCGTTCAGTCAATGCTGCCTTTATTGGACTATTACTAAGATAGAGCATTGTAGTATATTTCAATAGAACCTTCTTTACATGAGGATTAAACAATTCCCTACTTCGATCCGTTTGCATCTTCTTATAACAATCCTGTTCAAGGATGATTTCAAGAGCTTTAGCAACTTCCTCATCTCTCTTTGACCGCAGTGGAGTAGCATATGCATAACGACTAAAAACACTGATTGCGACTATAATGTACTTGTATGGCTCATTGTGACGCCGTTGAATCTCATCTAGAGTCAAAAGATTTGCTTGTAATATTTGGAATGGAAAAAAGGCTTTAGTTTTTCGATAGTGACTACCACAAACTCTATGATTACGATGTAGAGTGTAACTTGATTCATTCTGTAAATACTCTGCCACTAGCTTCTTTTCAAGTCCAGTGACTTGAGCAAGTGTGGTGGGTGAACTTAAATTTCCCATTTTTCCAATATTCTCATAAACATGGTTCAAAGCTTCAACCATTTTGAACGTAGACACGTATGCTCTTTTACATACTAACAGGTAATGTTGAGGCCGATGCAGTGATATTAAGTCTTCTTCGCTTGAATCCCCCCACCACGTTTGTCATTTCCACTTGGCGTGCTAGAATTTTCTGAAAATGATTTAAAAACGTCTTTTGATATTTGACTAAATTCCTTTAAACATTTTAAAACATGTTTACTGCCAATAAGACTTTTGGGGAAGTTTGATGAGTTTAAAAAGTTATAAAATGATCGTTAAACGATACAAGTCTTTTAAGCTTTGTAATCAGATCTGATAATAAATCAAGTAGAATGTAGGTCTTCCTATGGATTATAATTTGATTCTAACTAGCATCATTTTGTAAATTTTCAGGTTCAGTGAGATAAGTCAAGAGTCTTTTACACTGCTCACGATAGGAATTTGGCATTAGATCTGCAACACTTGTCAAAACTTTAGAGCAATCTTCTTCTTCCTTTGGTGTTGTTTTTGTGGTGTTGGTGTTGTTGGTGATGGAGAATTATGCGTCATTTCCTTTTTGTGATCAATGATATTTATATTGACAGTTCTCTCACTCTGGGGGTTTAGATTTGTCAACTTGTCAAAGACGGTTTTGAAGCAAAATAAATTTTTCCTCGTCGGCAATTGTCTCATTGTTAATGAACTTATTAAGATTGTCCTCGAAATGCTCCTTTGGCAAAAGGGCGATTTCAATTGGAGTCAATTTATAGGGTTTGGCCATCCTCAGAAAATTGTTTACAAGTCCTTCAATGATCGACAGTGAAAGTTTAAAGAAGCTACCACCTGGTTGAACGAAGTTGTTTTCTTTTGAAGTCGTTTCCTTTATTTTTGCTTGCTGCTAGGGCACGTACAGGTGAACAATTTTGCTTTGTCTGTTGCTTAACCCCTTCTGGCAGTTGAACATTGCCTTCAGTTAAATTTAAACAAATTTCTCATATGAGATTAATAAATTCCTTGTCGACGCGGTGTTTAGTAAGGCCTTCCTAAGGCGTGGTTTTGAATTACCTAGGACGGTGAATAAAGGTCGATGTTTATGTAGTTTTTTTCAGCGTCATGATTGCAACTAACGACCTTTTTTACTGTTCACCGGCATATATACAGTAATTTCATTGTCAAAAATATCGGTGACTATACGAAAATCCTCGGGTGTGTTCTGATTCAGGTCCAGTAGAATATATCCATAGGTTTATTGGTAGCATCATTATAGGCCAAGAGTCGAAATTTCGGTTTACCCGGATACACTTGTCTGTTTAAGGTTATGATGGAACTGGAATTCCGAACAACCCCTAGAAAATAAAACAGGTACAATTCAGAGCAAGTGTTCTTATACTTGCTCTGATGACAGAGATTGTGTAGAACTAGGGTTACAGAAATCTGTTGACGATGAGATCACACAATGAACAATTGTATCATTTCCTGAGACTATTCTTCAATGGATTCAGCTAAATTATCAATAATTAACAATCAGTTTGGTTCAATACTATGGAAAATATCAATCCCCTGTATGAATTTCATGTCTGAGGCAATAGTTTTTATTTTATCATAGGGTTCATGTCAAAAACTGTAGCAATAGTAAATGTTTATGTATTTTCTAAAAACATTTTATCATGATTTTGAATTATAATTTTCAAAAATGTCGCTTTGCCAGACATTGATGGTCCTCAAAGAAACGTTCTAAATGGAGTTTTAAATTGATACATAATCCCTTGCATCAATGTCAAAATACAACTGACTGTAGAATACATTGTCCCTTGAATAAATAATAGTAATTCCCTATAATGTGATTCGGGACCAAATAAAATTTTTAAAGAATATTACATGTTTTTTATTTACAAGAAATGCACTAAAAAATAAAAGTTCTTTCTTTTTTACAAATAAAAGAAACTATCAAAAAATGAAATCAAAATAATAATACATTTTTACAATACAAAGACACTACAAAAACTACTTATCGAACTTAGAAAGGCCCCCCGACAATGCACGGTGGTGGCCACTTGGGGCGGTCGCTGGCGACGGCTGGCAAAAGGCCAGACCACCTCAGGCCAGGTTACGGGGCCAAAAACAATTTTTATTTACAAAACACTCACGTAGGACTCCACCTTGCTAAACAATATAAAAATCACTTCTGAGCTGGGAAAAAACCTCCCATCTGTAAAAAAAAAAAGGATCCCACTTACCACAAGCCATCCCGCCATTTACCATTAATTTTTCTTGACCGCGGTGACGTCAATAGTCTTAATATACACCTCAGTCAGAAGCTAAATAACGTCCATGGGGTAGCACCATCGAAAAATACGGACACACATGTACTTTATCTGATACGAGGGACAAGGCAATTCTATTCAGTATAACTGTCTTGTTTTTAAATTTTAAAGAGTGAACCACCATGACTTACGCTCTTGGAACTAAACTACTATCCACCCAGTTTCTATAAACACTCAAGTCAAAATTCTGATTCACATAATGTCTAGGCACCTTCTTGCATACTTTTTTATTACCGCATTGTGTGTTTGCACATGGTACACCTACGAACCTGCCAACACAACATCGTAAATCAAGTCACTCCCCGTCTCGGATTTTAAAATTAATAATTGATTTAAGGCCTAACGCATCACCAGCTCCAGATAAATAGACTCGTCCCAATTGATAAAGTTCATTCTAGAGCCTCCCGTTGCCAATTGCTCCTACACATATCGTAAAAGAATGACAAAATATTTTTTTTTAATTTCTGTTATTGCACTGCCACCAGCAATATTTTTATTAAAAATGTTTTTTTTTCCTATTCTAGAGGAGCATATTGGAGTCTATGATGGTGAATGCTGCGAAGTTTGGAGTGGCAACGATTCAAGCCCATTCTATTGGTTTGGTCACAACATCAGAACGACTTCAATTGCGTGCACTCTCGCACATTTACCGAAGGTTGTATTCAAAATGAGTTTAAAGATTTTCTTTTCAAGCTTTATTTTCACTTCGAAATGTTTACTGACGAAAGTATCAATAAACGTTTTCAAATAGGGTTTTTTGTCAAATTAAATGGCTCAATGTATCTTTGTGTCCTTGAAACCATTGGCTACCATCCATCATAAAATAAAATTATATACAACGATATTCTCTTTTTGATGAAGGTCGGCAATGAGTTTTTGTTTTGAAGGTGTCTAGTGCACACCCCGATCCTCTAACAAAGAAATATCATATGGACTCAAAGAGTCCCTAGTCACCGGCCTGTTTATGCACTGGAAAACAAATTCCTTCACCGAGTCATAATGCGCGACCGCTATTTCACCATAGACTTAAAAAAAACATCCTTGAGGTCCGTTCTACTCAACACTGGCAACACGGCAAAGAATAGTGAGACATTGCCTACGGATGAAGAGAGTTCTTATCCCAAAACGTGCATCGGCCTTTACACTGGTGTCCTGTCCAGACGGGTCAATTTTAAGGATACGATCTTCGTGTAAAATTCACCCTTCCCTCATGGAACTCTCTATAAATAGACGCTGATCCGCGTAAATTATCGAACCTATTTCCTCTTTACTGATTTTAAAAATTAAATCCATCGCCAGATGAGGAGTGGAAAAGTAATAACCCAAATCCATCCCAAATTATCTATAGATTTTTTCCTTGTTCCTACACACAATATCCTGCAACGTTAATATGTGGCTTGCCAGGTACAACCTACTGTCATCCTCCCATATTTTTACACCCTCTTTTAGCCCAAACCCTTCTGGAAAATTCATAGTCGACAGAAATGCAATGACGATAGTAAAGTGAATCGTAGAACGATTCGATGGACGGTAATTGTTCCTTAAGAAGCCTCGAGGTGGAGCTGTAGCACTCTTGTGGGTACATTCCCTTTCACATTAATAAATCATACATTTCATCGTCTAGAAAGTGCTGTTTAAGGAAGTGCTATTTAAAGAGGGAGAAACTATAAATATCATTGCTCTTCTGTACTTGAATGAGTTGACTTAGGGATTTTTGGAACAAGTTATGGGAGTCTAAAAAACGGATCTTATTCAGGCATATTTTACCATTATCTATTGTATGCCATTTGAATTCTAAGAGCAGCAGTTTTTCAAATTATTTGGGCATGATATTATATAAAAAATATCCATCTACCCATGTACCGTCTGCAACTTCACCTCCCTACTAACGTGCCAACGCCGGTAATACGAATTTTAAATCCTAGCTGGAATTGGGAATATAAACAGGTAGAAAATATTTTTGACTAACGTTTAAATTACATGATTGATGGGCCACACCGCGAAAGTTACTCAATGCCGATACAATCGAGTTGCCCAAATGATTGTGGTCGCAGATTTTCTGGTATGATAAGATTAACAAACAAAAATTAAAATAAAATAAAATCAATTTTTTCAAGTTAAAGTACAGAACAACATTGAAAAGTTAAAAATTAGTCCATACATGAGTTGGGCTGCACCCTCCTAAATCTTTTGCTCATTAAACCAACGTTGCTTGCTCATTAAACTCTATCGCTTTGACCAAGCTCTGTATGCTAATTAAATGGCCCTAATGTTTATGAAGTATTTCTTAAAAAATTGGGAAAGAATTCAAACTTTAGCGTAAAGAGAGAGGGGCTTAAGAGGTAGAAAAAACTCTCATATATGGAAAAAGTTTGTTTATTCAAAGTTTTAATGTAGGTCCTTACTTTTAGTTAAAAAACTCATTTTTTCTATTTAATTTAATAAAAGGGTTACTGTATTGAAATAAACGACACATCATTCGCACAGGATTCTGATTAATGGATGATTTTTCTGGGCTTGGTCTGTTTTGGTGGGCGTTTTAAGGCTGAAAAATCTATTCTTAGCTAATTTATCTACTATGGGCTGCTTATCCATAATAGAATAATATTTGTAGCCATGAATATTTAATGAGTCAGAGGTAATAAACTTGAGACTGTCTGTGCAGAATTTTGACTCTTGTTGATAGATTTTGCAAAGCATTCATTTATACTGGAGGTCCCAGGGATTTCTTGGTGTCTGGTTCTAAACCGGCTTAAGCGCTTCGGTTTATACTTGGGAAGATGTGTTGGCCCCATCCTCCTCTGGTATCCGGGACCACTGCTTTTCCAGATGCCAAAATAATTTCAGTGATTTAAATAACATAAAAATTGGAACTCGGAATGTTTTGACGTTGAAAAATAACTATTGTATTGAAATTATGACTGACGAATTGAGACGATTAAAACTGAACTTATTAGCAGTTACGGATACTCATATCCCAAGAATAGGAAGCATGACATTAAATTATATAGAATTTGTTTACTCAGGCAGGAGAGATGGAGTATATAGACAGGGAGTAGGGCTCATGAAGAACAAGGAAGCTGCTAAGTCTTATTTAGGCTGGGAAGGCATTAATTATATGAATACTAATCCCAAATTTTAAGATTAAAAAATTCAGGGTGTCAGTTTTAGTAGTATTAATTTTAAAAAAAAATCCGAAAAATAAGTTTTTCAAAGAAAAGTAAAGGCCATTTTAAACTTAAGCTCAGGAGATACAAATACCTGTTAATATTCAAACTCAAAACGACCAGAAATTACTATTAAAGAATAAATGAAACCCAAAACGAACAAAAATTAAATAAGCAATCATAGCAAATACATACAACAAGTAATAATATAAATGAATAAATAAATATTAAAGCGAGTAATGCTTAGATTAAATATGAAAATCAAGCTTAAAACGAAAACAAATATTTTGCTATTTAAAGTATAAATGAAACCTAAAACGAACAGAAATTAAATAAACAATCAATAGGAACAAACATACAATATATATAAATGTAAATGAATAAATAAATCTTAAAACGAGTGAAACTTAAATTGAATATGCAAATCAAGTTTGAATCGAATAAAAATAACCACAAACAAGAGTTTGGGTATCGTCTCACTGCGGAAGCCTAAAACCTACTGCGTCATTGGCGCTTTACTGAAAACAATTCTTTGAAATATTTTCACTTTTGTAACTTAAAGAAATCAAAAAGTAATTAAGGTTTTAAGGAATAAATATCAGCATGTGTATATTAAATTGGCAATGCACATTTTTTTTCAGTAAACTCATTTGAATTTTTTTTGAGTAAAGTACAAATTGTATTCTGGCTTTTAAAAAGCATTGGGGTTTTGAACCCTACTCACATTAATTTATGCTCGTTTTGAGTTTGACTCTAATAATTATTCTAATTTTTGTTTGTTTTGGGTTTCATTTATTTATTGATACTGATTTGGGGTAGTTGTATGCTTGGTAGATTATATGATAGTCCGGACACCAGGTGTTGAAAATGTGAACCATACCACGACGGAATGGGGCTGCTACGAGAATTAGCCTACCCTCCATCCGCTAAATTGACCATGCGGATTAAAAAATACCAATGGCACTTGCTTGTGAGTGGTGGAACACTCCGAAACTTGACATTTTATTATATTTTGGTATTTCATGCAAGAAAATGCATGTTCCAAAAAGTTTGAGGTGTAGTTTTCCACTCAAATAGAAATGCCTAGAAGCCATAGAATATTTTCATAACAAACTAACACGATTAGTTACAAGAAATGGCAGAGTTAGAAAAATGGCAAAACTATATGGGTCTTGAACAGTCTTGGAAAGTATAAACAAAATCAAATTGAATATTAGATATATAATGATATTAATTGTTGAAAGATCCATCAGTTCAAGATTTTTTTTTCTCTGTAATTTTTATTTTCATTTTCAATGCTGTAAGAACTGGAAAATAATAAATTTGTAATATACGAGTAATTCGTTTTCAGTGAAGCACCAATGACGCAGAAGGCTTTAGGTTTTTACAGTTAAAGAAGGGGGCAGTATCCAAATTTTGCTTGTAGTGAAACTATATTTTTCTTGACCAATATTGAAAAGAACTAATAAATTAAACTGAATATTTGATGCATAATGATATTAATTACTAAAAGCTTATCAGTTCAAAATTTTACTGTAATTTTAATATTCTTTTTCAATATTAAGTACAAAAGAAAACATTTGACCGGGGTGAATTTGACCGGGGGAAGGCTTACTTTACATTGGATAAAATTTCACCGAAGGAGATTTCAGTAGGTGGGGGGGTTGCCCCCTCAAAAATATGAAGCGTGTCCTCTTCCTTAATACCTTGCTCTTTACGCTAAAGTTTGCGTATGAAGCAAGATCAGTTCGATATTGTTTTCGATGGCTCTTAATTTTTCAATCGTCAAAGGAACAGAAGCCATAACCTCTTATTTTCATACATGAAGTTTTGCCAAAGTGAGAGAGACTGATACATCAGGTGCGTCTGGAAATACTTTTCACGTGATGAAATTTGATGGAGTGAGTGTTAATTCTATGTCCACTTTAATATTTCTCCCAGTGGTGGTAACCACTGGGAAATAGTAAATATTTCATTATATATTTTTCCAACCTAATGCACTTCGCTATTTGTCGCCTCTCTAAGTGCCCTCTTAGTCTCTGCGTCCCTTGTTTATTCATGTCCGTTGATTGAGACTTTCAATTTCTGAAGTCATCATCATGAACTGTATGTAGTTCATATAGTTTGATAGATTGATGCTAGTGCAGCCTGTCTAGAACCCTGTTGTAGTCATCACCATGAACTATATGTAGTCCTTAGAGTTTGACAAATTGCGTATAGTTTGATGATAGTTTGATAGATCCACAAAATAATCTTCATTGGAAAAAATTTGAAAAGGAAAATTTTCAGAGACCGGTCGTTGCGGATAAAATTGTTAGTAGTAGCCGTGTTTTACGCTCGCATCAACAATTTTTGCTTTGAAAAGATTTAAACATGACGTGATTGACGGGTGTTATTTCTTGTATAGTAGATATGTCATTTCTCACTAATGTTTAGGAGAAGAAATCCTTTTC
Organism: Artemia sp. Kazakhstan ARC1039; assembly: GCA_029168905.1. Taxonomy (NCBI): domain Eukaryota; kingdom Metazoa; phylum Arthropoda; class Branchiopoda; order Anostraca; family Artemiidae; genus Artemia; species Artemia sp. Kazakhstan ARC1039. The sequence goes on from JAQQPU010004776.1 coordinate 13,341, forward strand.
CAATCTAAATTTTTTTTTTTCGTTTTTACTTTTGCTGCTTTTTCTCCTTCTTGTTCTGTGACAACAGTGTACCATGTAGAGCCGACTGACAGAGATACTTGTGATTCAGTTGAATTTTACAAACAGTACATAAGCAATTAGACAAGTGTTCTATTAGATTTTAACGCCCAGGTCGGTAGAAACAGGGATAGATGGTATCCTAGCTAAGTAAAGTTCGTGTAGGAACATAAAACAGCAATGGCTATAGACTGTTGAAAATTTTTAGGTATAACAATCTAGTTATAACAAATACTTTGTTTGGTTATAAAATGACCCATAAGTTAGCACGGTAGTCACGTGATGGTGAGACAGCAAACCTTATTGATTATGTTATTGTAAACAGAAGACTGGGATCAATACAAGATACTAGAGCATTTACTAGGTTTCAATTATCTCTGCAGCCACGATACCGACGAAACATATGTAATCCCCCTTTATAATTAACTATGCCGATCTTGTACACAAAATGATTCCAGCTGCAGATGCAGCCATGATACCGCTAAAACGACTAACCAGGGAAACAAATTTTCAAAAGATTTTTTCTTTTATTATCTTGTCGAAAGATAAGCGTGTGTTGTATCATCATTTATATAATTATTTATTTAAATACTTTAATTGATATTGGCTATAGTTCGTTTTATAGCTGCAACCATGAAGCAAAATCACGATTACTGTTATTTATTATTTTACTTACCATGATCTAGCGTTGGGAAAAAACCTACAGCTTTATCTCAATTGGAATATTTAAAGACGAACCAAAGGGACTAAAGTAGCAAAGTCGATCAAATATGGTACCCTACCCTATGGAATCAATTTTAAAAAAATATTTGTGCTCTGTTATCTTGTCAAAAGAATAGTTGTCGCATCATCATGTATAGAATTATTTATTTTAAAGTTTCAGTAACTATTGGATAGAGTTCTTCCTTTAAATTAACCTCATGTATCAAATTATTTATTTAAGTAATTTAATTACTATCGGGTACAGTTCGTCCTTTAATATATTTTTTTCTATAGAAATATAGCACATCATTATAGAGATACTCACTTCAGCAGTTAAGCTAAAATAAGTTTGGTTCAAGGAGACGCTTACAATTTTGAACTGAGATGAAATAAAATTATTGTATTTAAAATTTTCAGGAAATATTCTAGTTTTAATTGATAAATCAGATTTTTTTTTTAAAACCCTAAAACAAATTACTGCATTTTATACAACTATATCTACATGCTTTTAAATGTTATTAAACATTGTATTTTGATCTTTGTATGCAAGATGATTTTTGAAAAAATTGATTCTATTTTGGAACGTTTTTTTTTTAATTACGAAAGGCTCTAGATACAGTAATCTCCTTTAAAATGGGCCATTAAACAGCTCTCTCATTTTCCAGTGTCCTGTTAGCTGAGGAGAGAAAGAAAAAAAGATGCCGTATATGCAGAATATCACAGTTACAGCAAATTTTCTTGTTTTCCAAGCCAATAGATTTTCCTCGTCATTCGAGCTAAGAAATAGTTAGTTTCCTATATAGGAGCATTGGACAAGGCGTTTCTTATAGTGTACTTTTTTTTATCTGGCTCTAGTTTCAGGAGTTATGGGTTTTTGTATTTCTTAGTATGAAACGTGATTGTCTCTCATTAGGTTGCTAGCTACCGCTGCAACCTGGATCTACTGTAAATTTTTCAAACGCGTTTTCTCAACTTTTGCTTACTCTGGGCTGCGGCTCACCTCTTACTAGGTTGCAACTAGAGCTGCAAGTATGCGTTCCAGGGTAAATTACGAACAGGTAAAAGCCTGCGGCTTTTTCTTAGTTGGAATAGTAAGAGACGGACGTCAGTGAATCAGACTAGTAACTACGTCCAATAGGTGTCATGGTGTGTTCTCTTCTTGATTTCAGCTGTCTCTACAGCCATGATACCGATAAAACTTGTATAGTCCCCTTCTATAATTAACTATACCAATTCTTTATATAACTATACACGCCTTTACTATAGTTAAGTTTCCTATACGTGTTATTATAGGCAAGAGTTCGTTTTTTATTATAATAATTAAGTCACCATACCCCGTTAAAGCAAATTCTTAACAGATCCCTGTATTATCTTAAATTTCAGTTACTATGCCGTGGTTTGATCCTTACCAGGCTGCAGCTATCTCTAAAACAATGGTACCGATGAAACTTACATATTCCCGATTTGTAATGAACTAGATCGATCCTTTGTGTAAAAATTTAAAATTTTCAAAATAAACACCTTTTAGCTACCTCCTAGCTAAAATAATGAAGTTAATATGAATGATCCACAGGGTTCAGTTCCTTTGGGCTTCAGTTCGCTCTTTACTATAATCTTAACTATTAGTCACTATTTGCTGTGATATGTTGTTTAGTAGATTTCAGTTATATCCGATGAAACTTACATAGTCCCTATTTGAAATGACCTATTTCAATCCTTTATGTATTTCTTATATTATCATGTCGAAATATGAGCGTGTATAAATATTACATTCACTTATTACATCATATATGGTTACAACCTACCATTCTGACGTCATTCATCAAGCTTGTACATGAAAATGCAGTTTTTTTTGTTAAAAATATATTATATTAAATATATTTTTTTTATTACAAAAGGCACTATATGTGGCAATTTTCTTTAAAATTAGCCATTAAACAGCCCTTTATGATATTCAAGTGCCTTAATAGCGGTAGAGGAAAAGACAGAAAAAAGATGTCTATGCGCAGAATATCGTAGTTCAAGCAACTTATCTTGTTTTTCAAGCCAATAGATTTTCCTCGTTATTCAAGTCAAGCGGCAGTACATTTCCCATATAGGGATTTTGGACAAGACGGTTCTAATAGTTTACTTTTTGTTTTGATCTGACACTGATTTCTGGAGTTACGGGCTGTTACATTTTTTAGTATTGGACATGATTATCTTACTAGGTAGCTAGCTACCACTACCACCCAGATAGTGAATATTATCTTGATTGGTCTTCAGTTCAATGGCACGTAGGAGAGGATCATTTCTATTGCCATTTCTTGGGATCTCAAAGAACGGAAGTGTATAGAAATATACCTCTATCTGAGGAGAAGCTGGGTGGGTAGTCTGCAAAAATTACATGGTCCATCTCGCTGCTGCTTGTATTTCTATCCATAATTATATTATTTTTAAAGCCAAGAATATCTCTCAAATTATCGTTGAGAATAAACTTCTGATTCTCAATTTGGAGAGCTAATGCCAATCATTCCATGTTTCATTGAATAATTACATTGGAAGGCACCATTCTTATGAATGGAAACTCTTCTATTGATTGCACGGCACAAATGATTAATACTAGTATATTTTTGGTATGATATAGCGGCAAAAGGTTATTGACTGGGGTGATATTGTTGTAACCATTCATACGTAGGGCATGGCTAATCATTACAACTAACTTTTATATCATATTTCCAATATTTTTTGAAGATATGTCCACTCAATTTCTCTCAAATTTGATGGTGGGAGAGAGTCTTGTCCAAAAGTCACTTGTTTTATTAAAAAGGAAGAAATCACCAGGCATTATGTATGTCTTCAAGTGCTACCGAAGAATCAAAATCAGAGTAGTGTCCTATCTGAAAAACTAGCAACTCTGTGTTGCCTCTGCTAGTTCGAGTCTTTAATATCTTTTCAGTCAGATAGATTTTATTATGGTTTTTGACCCTTTGAAGTTCATAGTCATAAAACCCACAGAGAAACTCTTCATCTTTGATATCTTTTAGACGATAAGTCAAGTGTTTAGACTCTAGTACTTTTGACACTTTAAAAAGATCACTGCATCATAAGTACTTGCCGTTTTCAAACCCGTTAGTGGTTCGATTGATTCAAACTGTATCATTGACAGAATTTTTTTTTTTCTTTTTCTTTTATTCCACTTTCATTCGTATAGTGTTCGAGATAAAGCGTCAAGTGTATTGAATGCCATCGTTGCCTCAACTAATTTCAAGAGAAGTAAGAATGGATAAATTCACATGGGGATGGGGATTTTTATTGTAAATTCGCAGGATTTTGTCCAGATCGTGAATAAAAGCAGCAGTGTTTTTGAGTGTAGAATATCTTGAAATGTGAAAATGTATAGTTCCAGACAATGGCTCACCCATTTTGGTCTTTATTGGACTGATTTTGATGAAGCGTTATATTATATTTTCGTAATACCCTCTTTACATGTAAATTAACAAAATTGTTACCACGATCTGTTTGAATTTTACTATACAAATCTTGCTCAAAATTAGGTCCTAAAGCTTTTCCAACTTAATCTTCTCTCTTTGATTGCAAAGGAACTGCACATGCATAACAACTAAAGACGCTGATTGCACGTGTAGTATACCTGTACTGTCTATTGCGACGCCTTTGAATCTCGCCTAGAGTCAAAAGATCTTCTTGCATTCTTATCAATGGAAAAAAATCTTTAGTACATCAATAATGACTTCCACGAATCCTGTGATTTATCTGTAGAGTATAACAAGGCTCATCCTGTAGGTACTCTCATTCTAGACACTTTTGAAGCCCAGTCACACGAACAGGTTATTAGGGGAGCTTAGACCTCCAACTTTACCCATATTATCGTAAACACAATTCATAAATTCAACTATTTTGAAAACAAAATTTTTGCTATGCACCCACTTCTCTTTCGCATACTGGTGAGTGGCGATGGTTGTGAGCTGAATTTCATATCATGACGATTTTCCTCGTTCCAACTTCCCACTGTTGTTGTCTTCTAATCGTTTAGAGTATTATCACAAATATTGGTATTAGTGTTAGTGCTAGTGTAATAGAATCTTTCAAGACCATTTTAAAATCTACATTGTCTTCTTTTGACAACGTTTGATTGTGTTTTATTGTATGTTCCATTAAAACTTGTAGATTTTTTTCATTAAAAATAAGACTTTTGCAAAAGTTTGAAGAGCTTAAAATTTTTAAGAGGTGATGGTGATGCATGTAAAACGTCAGAGGACTTTTACGATTTGTAACCAAATCTGATACCGAATCAACTAGATTGTAGATGTCACCATGGAATATAGTCTAATTCCTTTCACTATAAATTTGAACTGTTCAGTTTCCATGAGATAAGTCAAGTGTCTTTTACTTTTCTCACCATAAGGCTGTGTCAATAGGTCCCAAACACCCGACAAACTTTGGCAAACGTTGAATATTCTTTTTTTGTGGTTGTTGCTGTTGTTTGTGATTACGATAACGGATGTAATGTTTCAGAATTTTGAGACGCATCCACTTAAATTGATTGATTTCTCTCGGTTGGGGTTTGTCTGTCCACTCGTCGAAGTGCATTTTGAAGGATAAGTAGTTTTTGATCATTAGTATATTTTCATCGTCAAACAATTACTGATATTGACCTCAAAGCGTTCTAATGGTGTAAAAATGAGCTTTTTTTGAGTTACCTTGTAGGGTCTAGCCATATTTTTTTTAACTATTAGAAAAAACTGTTTGCAGTTCCTGAAATTATTGGTAGTAAAAGGGTCAATAAGATTCCCTCCACTTGGAGAAAAAGCTTTCTTTGGATTGTTAGTTAGTTTTTACTCTTATGTTTGACTGCTAGAGCGCGTACAATCTCTGTTGCTCTGTTCCTTAAGTATTACTGGCATTTTAAAAATGCCTAAATTTAAACAAAATTCTGATATGAGATTGATGAATTCATTGCCAACACCACACTTGAGTACGGCTTTCCTTAGTGTTGGTTTTGAATTGCAAAGGAAGGAAAAAAATATCTCTTTTCCAATAGTTTCTTTGGTTTCGTGATGTCAACTAACGACCTCTTTTATTGTTTAGTTGAAGTTTCACAGAGATTTCACCACCAAATATAACAATGACTACACGCAAATCTTCAGTTATGTTTTGATTGAAATCTCGTAGAATGTAGCCACAGAGTTTACTTGCAGCTTTATTGTGTGCTGCAAGTAGAATTTTTGGGGCACCAGGATGTATTTCATTGTTTAGGACTATGAGTAAATTTGAATCACGAACAATTCTGTATATATAGGTACAACTATAGTAGGGACAATTCAAATCAAGTGTTCTGATGCACTTGCTCCAAAGAAACAGATTGTAGAGTACAATAATTAAAAAAAATTGGCGTGGTGAGAGTGCACGGTGAACAATTGTAGTATCTCCTGGGATCATTGTTCAGTGAACTCAGTTAAATCATCAATATCCATCCTAGAGTTTGGTTCAATAGCGTTAAGAAACATAAATTCGATGTGTCTGGTGCAATAGCCTTTATCTTTTCATAAAATTCTTGCCATATGCTATAAGAATAATAAATCTTTTCTGGATTTTCCAGAAAAATTTTACTATGATTCAGAATTATTTTCTTTAAAAATACCGTCTTGCTAGATATTGGCAGTCCACAAACAAACGATCTGAATGGATTTTTAAACTGATGTATATTCCTCCGCTCGAATTTCAAATACAACTAAGTGCAAAATACATCTGTCTTTTGAACAAATAATTTTTCTACTTCTCATTTTTCAATAGCTTTTCCCCCTGTGTATTAAAAACCTTAAATATAAAGAAGTATAAAATCGTACTAAATTATTTTATTCATAATTCAAATTACGTAAAAACAACATACACTAGCTATCATTCATAAAAAAGTTAGTTTTTAATTACAATTACATTTATATGCATTATTTTTATAATAATATTTAAAATATTTTAAAAACACTTTATCATACAGAAAAAATAAAAATCAAATAGTAACTCTGTTTTAACACTAAGACTTCAATACTCTATTTTAAGATCACTATAAAAGTAGATCGTGGATGACACCCCCCCGCCCCAGATCTACCCTTTTCAGGGCTGGCAGCGGGCGAGGTGTTAGCCGAAGGCTGGAGAATCTGAATCTTCTAATAAAAACAGCAGCATTTGATTTTTTTTTTTGCAGCATAGTATACTTTTTATACAATCACAAAAATACATATAAGAACATCATGAACAACAACAACTCTATTCGTAAACGCAAGCACAAAAAAAATTGAACAGCATGATATACACTCAAAAATAGCTTGGACCAGTCCTTCTCCCTCTCTCCACTTTTTTGGAGATAAAGACAATTCCAATCTTAATTGGAGATTTTGTTCAAACTGGGATGTTGTCTTAAATTTTGCACATTTATCTCGGTTCGAAGTAAGGTGATACCCGTTAGGTAGCACCTTCACGCCACTCTTGCATGCATAAGCTTTATTGGAAATAGCGATCATGAAATATTCTCTACTCTAACTGTATAACTCTTAAATTTTAAAGAGCGAATGGCCGTGACTTTCGCCCTTAGGATAATATTACGTTTAACACAATAACTATAAACACTCATATCTTGATTGTTCTTTAGATAATGTGTAAGCCCCCCTTGCAAACGGTGTTACTTCCTCACTGTGTTTTTGCATACAGTACGCCTTCGGGCCAGCAAATACACCATTGGAAATGAAGAAATCTCCCGTTTAAGATTTAAAAAGAAAAGTTGGATTGGGGCCTGGGGTTTCACCAACTCTAAATAAATGAGCTTGTCCCACACGTTTTACCAAAGGCTGAGTGCAAAACAAATTTAAAGATTTATTTTCCAACCTTTGTATTCACTTCCGACCGTTTCTTGACAAAAGTGTCAGTAAACCTTTCAAAATAAGTTTTAGTCAAATTGGAGGGCTCTATGGATTTTGTTACCTTAAAACCATCCAATAGGATCCTTATTGTGTAGGGGGGGGGGGGATCTGCCACCATTTTGTAAGAGGGGGAGTTCTCTCATGGTGATGACTTTATGTCCAAACTCAGCCATGAGACCCGAGTACGCTTAATTAAACCTCGAATAAAAAAATGAACCAAGTGAGAGAGATATCTTGACAAAATCCTAACATCATAATAAAATATGAAGACAACACAGGTATAAGAAAAACTGAGATTTTATTATTAAAGAAGAGAACTTTTTAGTTAATAGTTATGGTTATTTTATTATAGATCGAAATTCTACAATATTATTCATAATCAAAGATCAATTCTTATTTATATAATTGCTAGAAGTGAAATTTACTATTATTAAAGAAAATCAATCATTATAACTAATATATTAAGGCTAATATGTTCCTGCTTAGAAGAATCTAATAATTATATTAAAGAATAGGGTGTATACCCATTAATTAGGATTTTAACATAATAAAATTAAGAAAGAGCCAGGAACACATTAGACTTACATTCTATATGCATAAAAGAAGCTTGAGCAAAGCCATAACCCCAATTGACTTCTATGGTCAGTGTCACTTTATATAAAAAGATGTATTCCCCTTTATTTGCCAACAAACATAGCTAAATTCAATACTTCTAAGAAAGGGTGTGTTACAAAATAAGGAAAGTGTGTTCAAAACGGAAAAGGTTACAAAATAAGTTCATCGGGTTGGCAAGGGCATTGGCTTAAGCCAGTTTCTACCAATTCTTAGCAACTTGATATTAATTCTAAAATTAGAAGGACACTTCTTACAAATCCGGCTTTGTAATATAAGCTTGCGTGAAATTTTTTAAAGATATTATTATGCTGATATCTTCGAATAACTATAGAAAACTATTATAGTCATCCCACTCAATTGCGCTAGCCTGTACAAGGATAAATTATGAGACAAGAAAACACAAAAACACAGAATTAAAAACATAATTAGTATACAGCCATAGAAAATCAATTGAATTCTAGGCTGCAACCCTAATGAATGAGTAAGTGACCAAGAAAATTGTAAGACTATTAATAGACAGAAGATTATCAGCTGAAGGTAGCTTCTGTTCGCTAGCCTTTAATGTTTTATTACTATTTTATCATTTGCGGTACTGGGTCTATTTTCCTCACGTCTACGTTCGTGCCTTATCGTGTCATTAAGGAACGTAGAACCTTTTTACAACGCGATTCCCTTTTCTTTTCTTAACAGCATAAGGACAACAAACGATCATTTTTCTTATGAGTAAAAGGTTTTAAAAGGTCAAATATTATTTAGAGGTAAATATTCTACTTATTAAATGATATATATTTTTTCTCTATTAATTAGCACATACATTTTTGTTATATTAATTGGTGCTTAAAAGTTAATAGAAACTAAGTAACTAGGGAAGAATCACACAAAACCCAAACATCAAGCTAAAACATAACCAAACCATCTATCACAACTAAATCCGTCACCCTCTTTCTAAGTTAAGTACTAACTACATCTATTCCGTTGGGGCTAAGGGCAGAAGAAGAAAGCAAGAAAAGATCAATTCTAATGAATTGCAATTTTGTAGTTTCATCCAATGACCATCGTACTCAGTTGACCAGTTCACTCTTAATTTGAAATTAAATAAAAAAACAAGTTTTTTAAACTGAAAGTAAGGAGCGACATTAAAACTTAAAACAAACAGAAATTATTCCGTATATGAAAGGGGCTGTCCCCTCCTCAACGCCTCGCTCTTTACGCTAAAGTTTTTTATTGTTTTAAAAAATAAAGTTGTGAGACAGAGTCAAACTTTAGCGTAAAGAGCGA
>JAQQPU010004776.1:23306-50613 GCA_029168905.1 Artemia sp. Kazakhstan ARC1039
TATATGAAGGGGTTCTCCCCTTAGTCAATACCACGCTCTTTACGTTAAAAGTTAAAAAAAATTTTGATTCACAAACCCCTGAATCACAAAGGCCGTTTAATTAGAATAGATAGCTCTTTTGAAAGCACTAAAAAAAACTGTAGCGTAAAGAGCGAGGTATTGACTTGGGGGAGAACCCCCTCACATACGTTATAATTTCTGTTCGTTTTAAGTTCTAATATTCCTTCTTACATTTCAGTTGAAAAAGCTTGTTTTTTTTATTTAATTTCTGATCGTCTAATGATCGATTTAATTTCTAATGCTTGGAAATCCAGCGCCCCCTTCATAGAAATGTCTCTTACCCCAAAGAAACATCCTCCACGGAAATATTCTCCAGAGTAACCCCCTCCGCTGGCCCCCCCCCGGGGGGGGGCGCCCCTGAAAATGGTTGTATACTTCCCAATAACCAATAAATAATGCTGGCAAGTCCGACGCCCCCTTCATGGCAATTTCCCTTCCCCCACGAAAACTTCCATCATGAACAGATCCTCCAACATAACCACCGACCCACCCTTCCCTCCCACTACCAGAAAAAAAACCTCCTGAAAACTTCTGTATACTTCCCAATAACCAATACTATATGTCAACATTGGGTAAATTTCATAACTTTTAGACCTCCCTCTGGGAACTTCGGGAGATTAAATCACCCTAAAAGACATATTTATCATATTTGCGACCATGCTGAACAATATGGCTATCTCGAAATTTTGATCGGGTGACTTTGGGAAAAAAATAAGCGTGGGAGGGGGCCTAGTTGCCCTCCATTTTTTTGGTCACTTAAAAAGGGAACTAGAACTTTTAATTTCCGTTCCAATGAGCCCTCCCACGATATTCTAGGACCACTGGGTCGATACGATCACCCCTGGGAAAAAAAAACAAATAAACACGCATACGTGATCTTACTTCTGGCAAAAAATGTAAAATTCCACATTTTTGTAGATAGGAGCTTGAAAACTCTACAGTAGGGTTCTCTGATACGCTGAATATGATGGTGTGATTTTCATTAAGGTTCTATAACTTTTAGGGGGTCTTTCCCCCTTTTTTTGAAAATCAGCCAAATTTTCTCAGGCGCGTAACTTTTGATGGGTAGCACTAAAGTTATATGATTATTGAAAGTTATATATTTGAAATCAGCATTGAAATCTGATTCTTTTGATATATCTATTGGTATCAAAAACCCGTTTTCTAGAGTTTCGGTTACCATTGAGCCGGGTCGCTCCTTACTTACAGTTCGTTACCACGAACTGTTTGATTAAACTTCTCGTCTTATGAATTTGTGGTTCCCTAATAATATTGGAATCCTTTTGCTACAATAGCATCATTAATAAAATTAACTTATCCGTCAATTCCCCAAACAAAAACGCAATTTAGTCATTTACTTTTTTCTCAGAGGTTTAAATGTATATATTTTTTTCTTTTTCTGTTTTTATTATTTACGCGGTTACACAATTCAAAATTAACAACAAATTCCTTAATAACGAAGGTATTATATTCAAAAATACAAAACTGTCGAGTTTTCACAACGTTCTCTCGTAGCCAGTTTGGCTACTGAACAATAAATAATCATGAAATAATTTTAAGTTGCCTAGAATCATCACTCTAGGCAAAACTTATCCAAATAGATGGTTCAGAGCGCGCTTTTCGGTTTAGCCTAGAATGGTTATTCGGAGCATACTGTATTCTATACAGAACGTCATCAATTGAAACTAACTTTTAATAAGAAGAATAAACCACAAAGAGACTTTATCATATATCATATTTCTTTTTTAATATCCTTATATAGGAATATGTCTTATGCGTATATAAAGGATTATCAACACTATATAATGATATCGAGTATATCTTGCTAGAGGGATCCCGATGTTTACATAAATATTTAAATTTTTAGCATCCGCATAAATATCACACAATCTTCTACAAATAATACTAAATCTGAGAGCTCTTCAGAGCTTTGTATAAGCCGTATGGCTCCCTAACGATAGAAGACTGCTTGGAAAATTGTGTACAGAAAACTATACTAAAAGAAAAAACGACTCCCCTCCTTCCGTCATCTTTTTCCTGACAAAGAATAGTCCGGACTCCATTTTCAGAGGATTCAACAAATAATTCAAAATAGGAATATTTTCAGGCCTTTCCATTTTTCTATAGCAACCAATTTGGATATTTGAGGTCTAATTTTGCCAGGTTACACGACGAATCTTAATACTGGAATAGGTTCTTTAAAACTTGTGATTTAGTAGCTAATAACTAATTGTTGTGAGTTTTAAAACGCCTGAAAAATATCTTGACTTCAAACAAATGCTCATTAGGTTAGAAGGTTTTATTTGATAAATATATCATAAAAAATTGAAAATGAAGGAACAGTAACTTTCTGGAAATAATTTATCCATGAAGCTAGTGAAAGCTTTGTCCAAACATACTACTCTGTGGCATTTTTGTGTAGTAATGGCTACGACCAGTTAAAAGTGATAGAAATGAAAAGAATTTTTGATAATTCTCATCAATATAAATTTGAAAAAGCCACTGCGCATGTCAAATTCACTATTGAACATTCCTGTCGACAAATTTTGTAAAATGTCAGAAGTTCGAGGGGCTAGGAAGGTTGTGTCTTTCATGTTGTTATTGACTGCGCATAAATCAATTAAAAATCGAATATTTTCCCTGTTAAGTGCCTTATTTTTACTTAAAGAATGTTTCCTTATAAAGAAAACAGGAGAAGGGAAAGAAGATGCCCTTTCCTCTACTATACCGGATTTCAGCATAGCTTATATACGTTCTTCTAGCACAAAAGCCATTTAATGAGGAATTCTAAACTGCTTAGGTAATTTAAATTATGTTTCAAATGGTACATCAAGGCTTAAAAACCATTAAATCAATTATACATTGGTCATACGCTTCTTTAGAAAAGCAATTGTCACAATTTAAGAGCAATTGAACTAGCTCTTGGAAAACAATTATTTTTGTACGTTTAAAGGTTAAACGTAGAAAGAAATTCTTCATGTTCTGTTTTTGGAACAATAATTAAGTTATCGCCATCAATAATTAAGATATTTTCTGTAGTAAGTAGCTTACAATCTACACTTTTAAATGCTCTAGGGTCAACTCGTATATCAGAAATCACCAATACACCCCTATATGCTAATCCATCATTAAATCTACTTAATCCTTAGCCTTGGTTCCAAATTCTAACTTCCTTTCACGAAAGTGAAAGGGACTGTCTAGTCCTTCCATATTGTTGAACCCTAGGATTACGGCAAAAGGCAATTGTTAACTACCAAAAATCTCCGAAAAGACTAACTGTCTTATTTAACAATCTATCCCTTTGAAATACTAGTGTGATATCTGCGCAATTCTTTTTTTGCGAATAAATCTTCTGATATTCCCATGTAATTTTTGTTCAAAGGCCTGCTGTTTTAATGAGTTGATACTGGAAGGAGGGATTCGCTTCCCAGAACATTTTTAACTAGAGAAGAATAGCTCTCAAATTCTGCATTAATACGCATACAAAATATTACGACTGGCTCATTATTTTCTGGTCTAACTTGCATAATATGTTTGAGTTTTTTGGTCGGTGAAATTTTATCAAGAAAAGCAGAGCACAGGGATTCTTATAGCCCAGAAAAAATTGTAGCGGTTACATATTTTTCTATTTACGAGCTATACGGTTCATCAGACATTAAAGCAGCGTACATCTCGATCATAACTGATTCTTCTAATCCCATTAATCTACAAACTCTCTGAAGGTCCTTAACCCAACTCGAAATTTGTTGTGGTTCAATCAACCTTTTTATAGTGGAAAATGGATCAATGGTGCTATAAGCTACATGTTGGAATACTGGAGCTGGTGTACCTCCTGTATTAACATTAGAAGCTTGCCCAAGGGCTAAAGCTTCCGGTTTTTCATTTTTCCGAGGTAGGGACATTATTTAAGGAGAAATTAACTATAGCTTACCAAACTTAAGCAACCAACTAATCCTGTTGAGTGAACTGGAACCGAGGAAAAGGCTACTATCTATTCTCATACTCCACCAAACAACAATTCTTTTATGAGGGTACCAAGTTGAGCAATATCCAAATATCATTTAACTGTTTCAATTTTATTATTGCAGTTAGTCTTAGTTTTATAAATTTAAAAAAACATAAGCGTACAGGCAAGCAGTGAAGGAAAAAGAAAAAATAAAAGGATTCAATTAATTATGTTAATTTAAGTATTAAAAATTACAAAAAGGATATATAATCAAGATTCTGCTCTCTCAAAATTAAGCGTAGCGTTAAAAAGAGGCACTTTTAATGCAAAAGAATCGCATCGCGTTTTCGCTCCCCCCATTTCGCCCGGGGGGGGGGGATCTGCAACCATTTTGTAAGAGGGGGGAGTTCTCTCATGGTGATGACTCCTAGTCCAAACTCAGCCATGAGACCCGACTACCCCTAATTAAGCCTCGAATAGAAAAATGAACCAAGTGAGAGAGATTTCTTGAAAAAATTCTAACATCATTATAAAATATAGAAGACAATACAGGTATAAGAAAAACTAAGATTTTATTATTAAAGAAGAGAACGTCTTAGTTAATAGTTATGGTTATTTTATTATAAATCAAAATTCAACAATATTATTCACAATCAAAGATCAATTCTTGTTCATATAATAGCTAGAAGTGAAATTTACTATTATTAAAGAAAAGCAAGCATTATAACTAATATATTAAGGCTAATGTGTTCCAGTTTAGAAGAATCTAACAATAATATTGAAGAATGGGGAGTATATCCATTTAATAGGATTTTAACATAATAAAATTAAGAAGGAGCAAGAAACACATTAGACTTCTATATGCATAAAAGAAGCCTGAGCAAAGCCATAACCCCAACTGACTTCTATGGTCAGTGTCACTCTATATAAAAAGATGTGTTCCCCTTTATTTACCAACAAACGTAGCTAAATTCAATACTTCTAAGAAAGGGTGTGTTACAAAATAAGGAAAGTGTGTTAAAAGGGTAAAGGGTTACAAAATAAGTTCATCGGTTTGGCAAGGGCATTGGCTTAAGCCGGTTTCTACCAATTCATAGCAACTTGATATTAATTCTAAAATTAGAAGGACACTTGTTACACTTGAAAGAATATGTTGAACAACAATGTTTCGTTTCAAATGAAAGTTTTTGTTTTTAAGGTGTCCAGTGCGATCCCCATCCTCTACTAATGAAATATTGTAAGGATTCAGTAAATCTTTAGTTACGAGTCTGTATATACACAGGAAAATAAAATGTTTTACCGGGTAATGGAGTCCTACCTTTATTTCACCGTCAATTTTAAAAACCATCCTTGTGGCTCATTCCCCTCAACATTGGCAATGTTGAGGAAACTTGGATTGCAAGGCTTTCAAGCCATTTGTAATCGCTATAGGGCAAAGAGTGGTGAGACATTGTCAACGGATAGAGGGAATTCATATCCAGGAAAACTGCGTTCGACTTTTTGCCGGTAAGAACAGTCTGTCTAGTTACCAGGATACAATCTCCTCGAAAAACATATGCATCCTCATGAATCTTTCAACAAAAAGGTGCTGATTAGTGTCTGTTATCAATCGTATTTTCTCTTTACTTATTTGAAGTATCAACGACCATCAAAAGAAGAGAAGTAGAAAAACTATACCCTAAATCCAACCCTAATTCTTCATAAATTTTATCCTTCTTTTTATACAATACATCTAACAACGTCAATGCATCACTTGCCAAGTACAATTTACAGTAATCCTCTCCATTTTACATCCTCCCTTTGCCTAAACTTTTTTAGCAAATTCATACTCGCCAGTGGTGCATTAATGGTCGTGAAGTGAATCATGAAATGATTCGATGGGTGATAATTTTTCTTTACGAAATTTTGAGGTGGAATTTTAACTTTCGTAAGGCTATAAGCCTTTACAGGTTTATAAGTCATTTTTTCCATCATCTGGAAAGCACTGTCTAAGTGGGGAAAACTGTTAAACTTGTCGCTATTTTGCACTTGAATTAAAAAAACATGGGATTTGGGGAAGACGCTAAAGGAATCTAAAAACAGATTTTGTTCAAGTGTATCTTACCGTTTTCACAATATTTCTAGGTAAAATCTAAGACTATCATCTTTTCAGATTATTTGGGTACGATTTTATACAAAAACCTGCAATCTATCATGCAGAAATTACAATTTCAGCCATCTGCAATTTTGCCACCACTGATAATATGAATTTTAAATCACAATTTGCATTATGTTGGTGAGCTGGTGGAAAGTATTGTTGTTTAACGTTTAAATTGTAGGATTTGTGGTCCCATCCCCAAAAACTTTTCTTCGATGAATAATCCTTATTCATTTGGCCGGAAACCAAATCTTTCCCATCGAGAATTTTTCCCTGACAGACCCCACACATGAACACTGTCCAAATCGCTAAATTATACTCTGGTGAAATGGACATTGGATAACATATGTTGCGCAGCCTTGAAATTAACTTATTTGAAGTTTTATTAAATGTTGTCAAGGATAAACCCATGCATTCCTACCTGCCTAGTGTCTCAAAAATCTCTACCTATTGCATATTATTACTCGAGTCTCTTTGGGCGTTAGCAACAGAGATTAAAAAGATTTTGTGTTCTTTCACGCGATTTAAATTTGACGAATTGCACACATTTATGAGTTTAGCCTCGCAATCAAAAGGTAAATTGCAACTTGTAAAAGTATATTCTCAAAATTCTGAATCTCAAGATCGCTCTGTCAACAGTCAACCACTCTGGTATCCATGACATTTGCAATACCTCAAATGATGTTTTTATTCTAATTGTTTATGAAATCTTTAAATATACATTGGACAATAGAATCATGTTCGTTTACCCTCCTTCCCTCCCACAAAATCCAAATGATGTTGGAAATTGGAAAAATATAAACAACTAAATTTTGTTCTTTGGTAGGCTCGTAAAAAAGCCTGCCAAGTGCTTAAGAGATTCACTAGACGGAGTCCTCAAAGGATATAAAACCCTTTTTTTAGTTTCCCGCTCCCTGTCTTCGAATTCAGTGTTGAAATCTCGTAACACCTCTCCTCAAATGTTCATTAGCCCAGTCCAAAACATCTATTTTATTCAGTGTTACCATATAATTACCAGTTAAACAATAATAATCTACTTTATGGAATCCTCCCTTATCATCCCCATTAATTACCGAGTCGTCCAAATGCGTCTTATTAGAATTCTTTTGCAGGGCTTTTTGTGCTGCAACTAGAAAAAGTACAGGGTGGGCGGAAAGTAACTCCCTATTTTAAATTACTTATAAATTGTATATAATTTGTTACTGCTTTGTCATATTTTTATGATTAATTCTCTCAAATGGTACAATTTTATTGACAGTTTTGTTTTTGATTTCTGATAAAACCATAACATGGCTCAGCAGTTAACACTTCAGGAGCGTGCCCAGCTGGCGTTACGATATGAAGTTTGGCAATCTGTCGTACGAGTTCAACGATGGTGGCAGACTATTCATGAACCACGTGCCCAAGTGGAACCAAAAACAATAAGAAACTGTCACGCGAAGCTCATGACCACAGGATCTGTTGTAGATGTTCGCAGAAGTGGACGCCCTTCGACATCCACGACCCAGGAGACAGTGCACGCAGTCCAAGCAATGTTCCAGCGTAGTCCAGGAAAGTCAACTCGCCAGGCAGCTCGGGAAAGTGGACTCACCCGCTACACAGTGCGAACTGTGCTCAAGAAAGAGTTGAACTGGCGTGCGTGGAAGCCGCACTACTGCCAATCACTCTCGGATGAGGACTGTGACATTCGCAAGGAGTTCGGAGAAATCATGCTGGCTTGGCATGAAGAGTGGCCCCATCTCTTCCGCAACATCCTCTGGACTGATGAGGCTGTATTTCACGTCGGAGGCTCTGTCAACCGTCACAACTGCCACTACTGGGCAGGAGAGGATCCTATGATGGCAGTTGAAAAACAGCAAAATCGACCCAAAGTAACGGTGTAGTGTGGTATCACCTCAGATCAGGTTATGGGCCTATTTCTTCTGCGCAACACCATGAATGCTGAACAATACCTTGATATGTTGCGTGATAGAGTCTGGCCAGTTGTCAGCACATGGGAGAACATCGACGAGTTGATATTTATGCAAGATGGCGCCCCACCACACTTTGCTCTTGTTGTCCGCGAATGGATGGATGCTCGCTTTCCGGGGCGTTGGTTGGGACGTCGTGGTCCACATGAATGGCCATCCAGGAGCCCAGATTTGACACCCTGCGACTTTTTTCTTTGGGGTTGGGTAAAGGAAGAAGTCTACCGCTCCAAACCAAAGACACTCGAAGAACTGGAGGATCGAATTAAGGGAGTCATGTCCACCATCCCAGCGGAGTTTCTGAGAAAGTCAGTGGATGCCATTCCTGAACGTTTGCAGCAGCTGGTGGAAAGATCTGGGGCACATATTGAATTTTAGAGATAACTTACCATTTATGCCTACCTTGTATGATTAATCTTTTTGAGAATAAATAAATATAATGTACATTGTTTTATTAATCAAAATAGGGAGTTACTTTCCGCCCACCCTGTAGATTTGAAGCATTGCAGTCCCAAACTGAAAAAAAGGCCTTGTACACCTCGACAACCCCTTGAATCTGTACTTTAATTTTTGCTATCTCTCCCTCTCTTGAAATAAATTGATTTTTCACATTTAAATCTGAATTTTAAACATAAAAAACCCCTGAACCACTCCCAGGTTTGTTAAAATAATTCAATTTTATTACTAAATCATCAACTCACTGTAAAATTCATCCTCTAAATCATGTAAGTCGGGATGAAATACTTGATTTTCAGTCAACCCCCTAGACCAAAACATTTCACCCAGTTTTTAGTAAAATAAGAAATCTTTTAAGAGATGAAGGCTTTCACCCTAACTCTACTACCCCAACTATGAATTCTGTTTTCTTGAATGGTTCGACTCTTGCCAACATACAAGTAAAATAGGTCGACTGGGTTTGTTCGAATGTTACCCTCCACGAAAGAAGTGAAGGGGTCTTTGAGCATAGCCCGAATGCCTTTTAAATCGTCTATGGCAGAGTTATAAAGTTTAAATTCAGGTATGTGGGCTTAAGAAAAATAGTGTGTTGTTACGAGTCTAAAAAAAGAATTTAAACTTACGCATGGGGGTTCCAAAGAAATACATTTTGGACTTGAGCTTATGCTTGCTTTCTCCCAAAGCAGAGCTTTTCTGTCGATTTAATGATCCTTGATATACGTTTCCCTCAAAAAGAGAAAAAATTTTGGTTTGATTGAGTTTTTTCATTAGAAGTGGCACCCCTCAAAAAATACGGGGAAAAGAGTGTAGTGTTATTGATTTTTTTATATAATAGAATCGTACTAGAAAACAATTGAACATCAAAGTACTCCAAAAAGAGGGGGGTCCTGACCGTTTCTCAATTAGCTTGACCCATAAAATTTTTAATTTAATTGTCTGCAATGATAGATTCAAATGATTCGGAGGGATTGTCTATGGTATGCCTAATAAAAATTTGAATAGTTTGTCACGATTTTGGAATATGTGGTCTCTGCAAGAGAGGCTTGGATATACGACAGCATTTTTCATCTGAGAATGACAAATCAATCAATTGGTGTAATGAATAAAAAATATTGAAAGAAGTGGCAGTTTAGCAAATGAAATTACGACCAAATTTGCATATTTTCTCCGTTTCATTTTGTCATCCCTTTTGCAAAAGCCTAAAATATCCCATAGAATTTATTTTATAATGCCGAATGTAAAAATTTTAGATTGCAACTGAATTTACTACTTAATAGAGAACAGTCAGAGGAAGGCAGAGAAACAATGGCAAACTACTCACAGATACATGGAGCAGAACAATATTCAATAAGAAAAGCTTATTAAAAGAAAAACGGAAATTATAGGACATGGAAAATCGCATATCATGGAGGGGCCCTGAGCTGCACTCACTGGCGGCACGGAATGTCATGGGAGATCAATTATAATAATTTCCTCCCATGAAGAGGACAAGTTTCTAACATATACAATAAGAAACTAAATGCTGACATCTACATATTTGCTCATTAATTCCTTTTTAATATTTCTTTGTTGGTCACTCCTGGCTACCTTCCGGATACTATACATAATCTTAGTTTGCCCCCATTTCTGATACTTTTTAGGAGACTTTGAGTTTACCATGCAACCAAGTATGCACCTTCTGAATTAAAATGGAACCATAGGACAATGCCACCCCCTACCTTGCAACTTCTGGATTATGTGCAATTCATTACGCTTTCTCGATTACAGAAAAGTCAAAGGACAAGGGATTTTAAGTTACCATAGGACCTCATCGCACTACTTATGTCTAGTAGCAGCTACAATAAATACCCATTTTGGAGCTTGTGCTTGTTATGAATTTGAGGGGCTAGTAAGAGTAATAGGATGAAAAGTGCACCCCCTATGTTGGTGCTCAGAAATACGGCTTATATTGGCGCTCTGACGTATGAAGACTTTGAGGGGCTACTAAGACCGATTTTGATGAAAAGCACAACGCTATAGTAGCACTCAGATATATGGGCCATGGTTTTACTAAGACGTCGAGAGGTATTACTACTGGCATGTTTATTGAATCTTTTAACTATACTAAATCAAATGGCTTTTTCCAAATTTTGATTGGAAGTCTTTGAGGGGGAAAAGAGGGTGTGAGAGGGAGCTAGTTGATCTACAGTGTTTGTGGTCACTCGTAATGAGCACTAGAACTTCTGATTTCCGTTTAAATGAACCCTCTCCTAATCTTCTAGGACCATTGGCTTAGTATAATCAACCCAGGAAAAAAACAATAACAAACGAAGAAATAACTACGCATACTTGATCTTTCTTCTGGGAAAAATTACAAAATGCCATATTTTTGTGATAGAAGCTTAAAACCTCTACAGTACAGCTCTGCGACATGCTGAATCTCATAGTATTATTTTAGTTAAGACCACTTGACTTTTTTGGGGGTGTCATCCCTTTTTCAAAAATCACGTTTACTTTCTCAGGCTCTAAGCTTTAATAGGTGTCATTAAACTTAATGAATTCAATATATATGGAAACAGTATGAAAAGCCAATTCTTTTGATGCATCCATTGTTGTAAATTTTTGTTTTTTTAGGGTTTCTGTTACTATCGGGCCAAGTAACTCCTTACTTACACTTCGTTACAACGAACTGTTTGAAAAGAGGCCTTAAAAGCACTATGAACATAGTTACCGACAGGATGGATAAATCCCTGAAAGCACGGATTTTTCACACCATGACATAGATCTTAAAAAGCCATGGATTATTCTATCCTTTCCAGGGATTTTGCAAAAAAATAATGAGCTCGTTCCACATCAGCCAAAAATCAAAGTGTAGTCTTCACTGACAGATTCCAGAATCTAGAAAATGAATCTGTCAATACATACTGGGGTTTAGAAAAGTTAGTTTTCATAGCTCCCAGCTAGTCTGAAAAAAAATAATGCAAGAACTTGGAACGGGCATTAAAGTTAAGCTGGGGCTTCACCTCCTAAAATTTCTGTATAAATAAGCCTGCCAAAAGAAAAGAGATTAAAGATACTTTTTTCAATACTAGTTTTTAGAACCTTTATTTGCAAAGAGTGCGTTTGGCCTCTCAACGGCGATATTTGACTTGACTGCCAAGAAGTCAACCATAGCCCTGTCATGGTCTGAACACCAAATGTCTAATTCATTGTCAATATGGCTAAAATCAAAATCAAAAGCTGAGCCCTTGTCTAAAACGGAGTTCACTCTCTTTTGTATTGTATTAAAGTATTTAGTTTAAACTACAATTTAGTATAGTTCACATATTATTAATTAATGTATTAATAATCAATATTTAGTTATCATAACCTAATACAATTATTAATACATCATGCTAAATACAATTAATAAATTGTTACATGTTACTATGCTTTAGTTGTAAAAATTAATTACAATTATATGAACAATGATGAATGAATTAATAAGTTATTAACAAAGTACTATCTTTAAGAGGAATGTCATCATTATCTGGCATTATTTCCTTATACACACTTACTCTACACGGTGACAGGAGCTGTGAAAAGTTAAATGGGGTTCCAGAAAAGTCAATTAGAGTCCAAGGTTAAAACAGTCAAAGAAGATGTGAACACGGAGGATAAAACCCTTAAAATTGACTGTTGTTCAACAATATTCAACTAAAGATATATTCCCGGCGCATCCTAGGCGCCGTTTTAAAGATGGAACGATCCTAAAAATTTGAATACTGAAAAATTTGATTTTCTTCAAGCATCAAGAATCTTCTTCAGGAGAAGGAACGGCCAAACCGACCAGGCTTGAATAGGGAAGTAGTTGTTTCACCAGTGAGGGTGTGTGAAACTATGACCTTGCTAGGTTTCATTATAGTAGTTTGAACCATACTTAATGGGGATGTCATGTGGAGGCAGTTTTGTCGCTGATATGAGTGCATATGTATGAGCCAATACCGCACTAATAAGCTTTGCTTAAAACCCTGTTCAAGCGAGCATGTCATGGGGAGAAAAATCACTAAATTGTTCGGTTTCGTTGAAATACGCTGAATTCACGCTGTTTTCAATTAGGCCGCATGCACATTTTCAGAAATTTGATGCTGAAAACTGGAACTACAAACACAACTTTTGTTCCAGTCCTCGTTTATAGTTAAAATAAAACAAGTAAGAATTTTTTACAATTGCAATATTACCTTGCAGTCCATCTGAACGTATTTGCTTTACCCGAATTTCTGTCGGGACACAATGAATTGTCTTTAATGTAGCTCTATAGTATTTACAGTTCATTCAAATGTGAAAGTTTAATTATTCAGATCAAATGATTCAGTTCCCTTTTGAAGTCTTATTTCAGACCCCAATTGTACTGCAAGGTGCTTTCAAATAAAAAAAAAATACAATTCAACTTAGTATTTCCTTGACCTATTTCAATTATTTTTACTTATTGATGGGTGCCTCGGAAACTATTCAATAATTGTCACTTCCAAATTTTGGCATCCCAGAAAATTTACTGTGCTTTCAGCCTCAATAAGCTTCAATTACACCTTAGACAGATAGAGAACTTCCGTTTAAAAGTAGTTTTCAGGCCTACTAGTGGTTCTAGTTATTAAATTTTGACATGTTTGCCTATAGTAAGTTTGATTGTCCATGGAACCTCTATATTGAGCCATTTTTCAGTAGCTTATTATTGAATTTCCCCAATATTATCACATTTCTCTTACTCCAAGAGAACTTCGGGGGAAGGGAATTCAAAAGGAATTTTGGAATATGGGCCTCCAGATTTAAAGAAGACTTAATAACTGCCAGCCAAGATTATGGAAAATCCGACATTTTCAAAATCATTCGTACCAACTACAGCCGGAAGCGTCACGAGCTTAGATATTTCTTTAAGATTCTTGGGCTTCGCTTAGCCTGACATGGATTGTATTTCATATAGGGGGCAATCCTGTCTCAATATCAGGAACTGACAACTGAAAGAGAACAATTAAAGAAAGTACTATCAAACTGAACCTTCAAAGCAATCAAATTGAAAGCAAAAACCAATGCTAATTTTGAAGAATTTCTGTAAGTTTAATCGGATAGTTCTGTAGGAGATGAAAAAACTAGAGAATCTGTTTTACTTCCTCAATATTAACTCAATATTCTGAAGCCTATACCTTCAACATCATCGGTTCTAACCACAGAAATTGCAGCGATACTAGAATGCCTCAAAGCTTGTGAAAACCTCCATAATTTTAGAATATATTTCTATTATCAGATTCCCAGTCGGGTTTCCGTGCAGTTTAAGATATAGATAAAAGGGCAAGAGATAGTAATCTTCCAAAGCTGGGAATTGCAATAACAAACCTCCAGACATTTGGAAGTAAGATTGTCTTCCAGCACATTCCCAGCCATGTCATAATTATGCATGACGTTGCAATAAGCAGTATCGCCAATAGGGCAAGGTCCAGTTGGCAGGAGTCCTCAGAACCATCAGGAAGCCTTACACCACATTACAATATAAGAATCAGGGGCAAGAGAGTCCTCCCATGCCTCCCGTCTCAAAACATCACCGTTCCTTAAGCGAGAAACTATGTACTGTTCTACTGGCTAAAGGTTCTACCATTTGTGCTCAATCCCCTTGATGAGTTGGAATATAA
Source organism: Artemia sp. Kazakhstan ARC1039 (assembly GCA_029168905.1). Lineage (NCBI taxonomy): Eukaryota > Metazoa > Arthropoda > Branchiopoda > Anostraca > Artemiidae > Artemia > Artemia sp. Kazakhstan ARC1039. The sequence goes on from JAQQPU010004776.1 coordinate 37,515, forward strand.
GCAACATGTCAATTAGAGGGGGCAGTGGAGTCATGCCCCCTAGGTTTGGAAAAACTTGGTACTTCAGTTTAATATCTATTTTGAATTTTAGCTATGTGCTATATTCAACTTTGGAAACTGACTGACTGATCGTTTCTATTGGCCACTCCCGTGCTTTGTTTTTTCAATACCACTAAATAGCACTTTTAGTTTTCAGTGACTTTGTTTTCAAGTGTCCCTTCTGTCGCCATCCTGGAGTATCCTAATTATACCTACCGATAGAACACCACCTTGTTTTGAAATGTGTAAATGATTCCTCTCTGCTGTTTTACCCCCTGTCATGATCTCTGACTAGGGTTAATAGCAACTCTAACTTTTCAATGACTTTTACTTTTCCTGAAAGAGTCAGTCAGACTAATTACTTATCCTAGAGCATCCTAACTATACTGATGGGATACTACCTTATTTTAAAATATGTAAAATGCTAGGAGTGGAAAATTTAAGAGTTCAATACTAGCTTAGGGGGAAGGTGCCTCATACATTTTATATACACTGTCACTCCGATGAATTAACCTTTGGTTGACTGAACGCCTAAAAATATCAGCCGACTTAGGAATGTTTTTTTCTGTGCCGCAAAGACTTTATATCATGTATTTATATTATGCAGCAAGACTCAATATGAACTATTTGTGGAATCCCTGTATATTAGCGGGCAAAAATTCTTGGAGCTTGAGAGTTCTGTCCAAACTCAATGGCTTTACGCAGGCCTCTCTATTTCCAAGGCGAAGGCCAGATTTTACTATAATGTTGCTGGGCCAGCGGCAGTCTCTGATAGCTCTGACGGCATGGCAGCGTGTGAAGTAAAAGGACTTCTTGATAAAATCAACTTTTCCTTTCTTGTCTCAACTTTGCATACAATGGAAAAAATGTTATTCTTTGTAGTTTTTTTGTCAGAGCAACTTCAAACAGACAGTTTTCTAATTTATAAGGCACTTGCACTTATTTCTGGGACATACGAGACATTCCAACAGCTGGTAAATGATAACGAATGGAAAAACTTGAGCACTAACATATTGGAATTCTTGGTTCTACACGGTTATTCAGGAATTAAAGTCTCCAGAATCTAAAACCAGTTCTCAGAGCAAAAGAAGTCAATTAATTTCCATCCCTCTCAACGAATTTCTTTTGAGTTCAGCAACCGGTAGACGCAACATCAGTTTTACAGGTCAATCGGACTCGGGTAAATTTTTGTACTTTGAGGTGACAGATCGTTTCACGAGCAAGATTAACCGACGTTTCATGCGAAACATGGGAAGTGATCAACTCTATGATCTCATGATCATTGTCATCCAAAAAAAGGAGGTTCAAAAACTGTATTTGAGTAGATTATTTGATGACTTTTCCAGCCCGTGAAATGCCCGCTAGCTCCTGTACTTAAGTTTATTTGCTCAATCTTGTTCTTTTTTTGTATCTTCATTCAAACATGGGGCAAAAAAATCATTTCCCCGTCCTCCAAGATTTCTATGCATACGCTACGTGTGTCGGATTTGTCGGGAAAAATTTGAGACCCCACAACATATTTTATTCCACTGTCCAAATCTACTGAGAGAAACCCTCTCAAGATGACTATTCAAGCTCTTAAGCTTGCCAGTAACATTTTTCATTTGCTGGAGAAAGATCTGACAGTGAAAAATGAAGGCAGGTATTTATCAAGACTTAAAAGAAATTCTGAAGAAAGCAGGCGTTTCGTAAAATCAAGCAGCAGGAGAAAGAGAAGTGGACCCAAAGAAGAAAAGAAATGAAAGGGGTGTGAAAGAGGGTCTTATTAGTCATTACCTGAGTTTCAAGAACAAGAAAAAAAAGAGCTTAAGTATCTTCTTTTAAGGGCTAGGCACACCTAGCTGATTTCGGGAACCGATTTCAGCAAGGGTATATTCCACGTCGAGTGATTATAATTAATGATGCTAAGAGGCGGGGCTTAGTGACGTTTTTCGGTGATTAATCATCATTAATTACGATTAATTTACGATAATCATTAAATAAGATTAATTACATGCCTAAAGCTCTAAAGCCCTAGTACATCCCTTGTCTACAACTTAATTAATGATGATTAATCACCGAAAAAGCGTCACTAAGCCCCGCCTCTTAGAATTACTATCACTCGGCCTGGAATACATACGCCCTTGCTGAAATCGGATCCCGAAAACAGCTATGTGTGTCTAGCCATTTAATTCGAAAAGAAGAAGAAGACAAAAAATCGTTGACTTATTTAATTGAGGACAATTCCTGTAAGTGTAAGTTTAACAGTTAAATCTTAGATTGACTGGCAATAAAGATAGCTAAGAAATAGATGTTAAATTATCACTGGTAGGGACTAGGTGAATATACTAATCAGTTTTTTTTTTTTGAAAATATTTTGCAGTTCATATTATTGACTTCAGAATAAAGTAAACATGCCATTTGATGTCTTTTTTACGCTCTTTCCAAATAGGCCTATAGTAATCATTTTTTTCACAAATGAATTCTACCCCCACCCCTATATATAGCCTACAAATTCAGGGTATATATTTGCACATTAGGGGGTTGGGGATAAAGTTTAATCAGTAAAATTCTACTTTAGTTACTTTTGGCTATCTTAGAAAGGGGTTGGGTTAGGAAAATGAAACTTTTCCTACCCTTTGAAACCCTCACCCTTGAGGGTAGCTGCCTGCTACCCTCAAGGGTAAGGGTTTCTGATAAGCAAAGTCTTGACATCACAACAAATCTGGTTTTATTATACCATAAAAATAGTCAGCAAGGATAGGAAATTAAATGGTTTAGGATTTAAATAGGATTTTGGAATATATTTTAATGAACAAGGTTAAAAGCTGAACTTGTGTAAGGTAAGCAGTGATTTATAATTATGATAGTAATATAGGATGAAATATGAGTTAAAACAACTAGTAATGTGCAGTAATTTACCATTATATAGAGGGGTGAGGAGTGGAGGTAAGTACTTCAAAGTACCTTCCCGGGACATACCTTAACATGTACATCCATCCCTGAAAGTTTCATTTTCCTAACCCAGCCCCTTTCCAAGATAGCCAAAAGTAACTAAAGTAGAATTTTACAGATTAAACTTTATCCCCAACCCCCTAATATGCAAATATATACCCTGAATTGGTATATATAGGGGTGGGGGTAAAATTCATTAGTGACAAAAATGATTGGTAAATTTTTCATTGTCCATATTATTGACTTACAAATAAAGTAAACATACCACTTGATGCCTTTTTTATGCTCTTTCCAAATATAATAATCATTTGTGGGTAAATATCTACCAAATCATATTATTGAGTTAGGAATAAAGTGAATACACCATTTGATGCCTTTTTTATGCTGATTACAAATATAAAAAGCATTTTTATAGAAATGAATTTCAGCCACCCCCCTATATATACCTAACCTTTAATTTTCTTTAATTTTCTTGTTTGTTTTTTTTTACAGAAACATCATGGGGGTAATTTGATTGAAAAAATATCAGATTTTGTTGAAAGCTCCAATTTGAATTAAAAATATGCCAAATCTTGTTGAGCAGTGATTTGATATGAAAAATACTAAACAGTTTGAATTATTCATTTTTTTAGGAGAAACTTACCACTACCATCTCCATCTGCTAATCTGCCTGCAATTTCATTGTGTAGCTGTCCTAAGGTTTTGACCAGGGGCATAACTACAGCATTTTTACTGGGAGGAGGGGCAAGAGGTGTCATTATCTGGATAGTCAAGGGACATGAGGTATATAATAATTGCTCTCCCAATTTCTAGGTGGGACTGCTTCCACCCCCTCCCCCCATAAAAAAAATAATTTCCCTGGTTTTGATGCAATTTGCCCCATTAATCCTGCTTTTTTAATGATACTTTTCTCCAAATTTGTTTCTTGTATCAGGCCAGGATTAAGCCTCATCAAGTCCTGATATTTATTACCTTAATTACCTTAATTTGCACTTTGGAGCAAATTAAGGTCCATACTGGATCTGTTGTGCTCTGGGTCAAATGATGGCAAAAATTCATCACTGTGTTAGGGCCCAGTGACATGCCATAGGAGAGGTCTGCTGGAGAGATGCAATTTAAGCCCACTCGGTAGCAGTGGCCACGAGGTAGGTATGGCCCGTAAAGACCATTCTCAGTGGTATAGAGCTGACACTGCTGCACAACAGCAACTTCGGATCGAGTATGTGAGATGGTTGGGTATGACAAGCGGCATCAGCCTCCTAGCTAGACACTCATTACAATAAAGTTGGCATCAGTCAGTAGTTGAGTGGGACGGACAGTCCCACTCATATTTCCATGGCTTGTTATTCCATTCCTTGTCAAGTCTGGACTTGAAGGACACAGCCGTAGGTGCAGTTGCCGTTTCAGCTTTAAGGCTATTCTAATCATTGACAACACGCTCGGAAAAGAAGTGTTGCCATGTTCGTGTTTTAACAAAACGTTTTGACAGCTTATGTGAGTGTCCTCTTGTCTGGTGCTGACTTGAATGTTTGGTAAAGAGGGGGTTATTTGGTTATGCGTTATACTTGTAGGTCAGCATCATATCACCACGGCAGTGTCTGAAGACAAGTGTTGGCAGCTGCATGCATTCCAGTCTCTTGTTGTATGGGAGATCTCGTAGGCCAGCTATGCATTTTGTGGCACGTCTCTGAACTCCTTCGATTAGACTGGTGTCATTCTTATAAGAAGGGGAGGTGAGACACATACCAAAATCCAAAATGGGTCTAACTATAGCCTTATAGAGCCTTAGAAAGACTGTACAGGAGCAGCTGGTTATATTGCATTTGAGGAGACCAAGGCTTGAATTTGCTTTTGAAACTGCTTGTTGCCAGTGGCCATGGAACTTCAGTTGTTCATCTATCAGCACTCCTAGATCTCTTTCTTCGGGACTTGTCTTTAGTACTAAGCTAGCCAGTGAATTGGGATCGGACATGCTATACTGGTGACGGAGGTTGTTGCTTCCAAAGTGAAGGACACTGCACTTCGATGTGTTGAATTCAAGTAGCCAGTCTTGTGCCCACATTTGGATTTTGTGAAGGTCACACTGCCGACTTTGTTGGTTTGCAGGCCCAAACAGCTTGGAGTCATTGGCATAGAGAGTGATGTTGTTTTCTGTTCCGTTCATCATATTGTTGATGTATATAAGGAATAGGGTAGGGCCCAAGACAGTACCTTGGGGGACTCCGCTTACAACATCACATGGTTTGGAGAAGACCTTATAGCCATTATTTGTGAAAAGTCGAACCTGCTGACTCCAACCAGTCAGAAAGTCCATGACCCAATCGACCACGTCCGAGTGGGTACCTGCTGCTGAAAGTTTCAATCTGAGATGGTTGTGTGGTACCTTGTCGAAAGCCTTGGCTAGGTCCAGTAAAATCAGGTCCACGGGGGTTCCTTTCTCCAGGTAATCTGTTATGGTGCTGTATGTCTCAAGGAGATTGGTCTCAACTGATTTTCCTGGCAGAAATCCGTGCTGGTTGGGGGAAAGTATATTATTATTACAGAGATGTGTCAAAATATCAGCATTCACAATCCGCTCAAGTGTTTTTGCCACCGCTGAGGTCAGACTGATGGGTCTGTAGTTTTTGGCTTTGGTGCAGTCACCTTTCTTGAATATTGGGGTGACATGGGTCAGCTTCCAGTCTTTGGGTACCTTTTTTGAGTCAAGCGACAGTTGGAATATATTGCATAGTGGTTGTGCAATTTCTTTGGCAAGCTCCTTCAATAGTCTTGGGTGCAAATTATCAGGACCGGCAGACTTATTGACGTCTAGTGCTTCAAGTCGCTTTTGGACGACAGGGGGGAGAGTAGAATAGGTGGCATTGGGTTAGGGATGTCGTATGGTGGACTATGAGGAAGAGGACCATCTGGTTCATTGGTGAAAACCAATGCAAACTGCCTGTTGAGGAGTTCGGTGATGTCCTTCAAGTTGGTCACTTCCTTGCTATCATCTGTACTGAGTGCTTTTACTGACCATCTGCTATGGTCCTTACTTGATACATGCTTCCAGAACTTCTTCGGGTTATTCTTACTATCATCAGCTAGCTTGGACTCGTACCGTGCATAAAGTTGTTTAGTTAGGCTTCTAGTGTTCTTCCTTCCCTCCTTTATTGTAGTTTCTCCAGTACCGTCCCCTCCTGTTTCTTTCCTTGCGTATCTCAGGGGTCATGAAAGGCAGTGTTTTGGGCTTTGGCGTGAGTTTTACTGACGTGTGTTTTTTTTTGAAGTGTAAGTAGCTCGTCCTTTAGGTTAGCCCATTGTTGGCCGACGTCCCCTTGAAGTAAAGGTGAACAAACTACGCCTTCCAGCTCTTTTCTGATTGCCCTGTAGTCTACATAAGTTTTCTTTATGTAATCATTTTTTATCTTAGGAAATGACACATTCACTTCTAGGATTATATGATCGCTCTTTCCTAGAGGAGGTAAGTAATTTATGTTCTGAAGCTGGTTTTTATCCCGTAAGAACACTAGGTCCAGTAGAGTCAGTCTCTGGAAAAGTTGGCCTCTTGTAGCTTGTTTGACAATCTGGTAGAGATTAAGGTCGTGAAGGCAGCCTGTGAATAGATTCGTGCTTCTGCTTCTGTTCGTAAGTACAGGTATATACAGATATCCATCTTTCCATATGAGGTCAAGGAAGTTGAAATCACCAGCTATAAAAAGGTTCCCCGTGTAATTCATAGTTGCTTTATGCAGCATTGTTGCTATTGTCCACTCGGTTTCTTGGCAATCAGAGGCAGATGGGCTTCTGTAAATACAGCCTACTCTGGTTATTACTCCACCACTGTCATCACATACGTCGAACCATACAGATTCAACAAATTGTGAGTTACCTGGGAGACAATGATTGTATACTATAACATGTCTTGAATAGCGCCAACGTACCACGCCTGCATTCTAAAGACTGTAGGTTTGACATGACACCATACCCTGGAATCTTAACATGGGAATCTTCGAGCCTGTTTCTACTGAACTTGGGACAAACCTCAGTCAATATGACCAGATCATAATTTTTGGAATAAATCACGGATTTCAGCTCGTTCAATTTGCTGGGAAGTTGGTCAACGTTAGTAATTAGAGCATAAAAATCTGTACTTACTAGTGGTCGGCACCGTTTCTGTTTTTGGCCAAAACAGAAACGGTAAAAAACGGCAATGAAAAAACGGAACAGAAACGCAAACGGTGAAAAAAAAAACGGAAATCCGTTTCTGTTTTTCCGTTTTTTACCGAAAAACAGAAACGACCTGTTTTTAATTAAAAAACGGCCGTTCTAGCAGATATTTCTGTTTTTTTTCAGTTTCTTTAGATTTACGAGAGTAAAGTGAATATTTATTAATATTGATTAATAAAAAAGACCAAATATACAAAAAGACCAAATATATGAAAAGACCACATAAATTAAAATTTATCACTTAAAAACATTTGGACTTCAAGTGACTTTGCAGACATTCGTGAGCAGTGCTTTCGCGTAAAGTACCCAGCAATACTAAATGCACTCTCACTGGGAACTGAAGTTGCAGGGACTGATAGATGCATACATGCAATTTCACTTAACTCCGGGTAAGTGTAAATGTAATCAGACCAAAATTCTAGTGGATCAGAATTGTTTTGTCCTGATTTTCGTCTCTCGCTCAAAAACACAGGAAATCTCCTCATATGCCCTGATAATATTTGCTGCCACGCGGTCAATGCTCATGCTGTTTGCATTTTGCCTCGTAGAGTTCATCCGTAACCCAGTTGTGTCGAGAAACTTAGAAAACAAGCTGTCTTCTTGATCAAGAGTCTCTGGTGACCCTTTTCGGTTAGTCCCTGCCTTAGTAGGAGCGACGTCAATAGGGAAAGATGTGGAGTTCAATTGGATTGGATCGAGTTCTTCTGTGCTTCTCTGCTTGGAGATGAATTGATGGAGAAGCGAGGAGATGGACTGACGAGCTGACTCTCTGTCTACACGTTTCATTTTTTCATAAATTGCAGGGTCCAAAAAGCCAGCTCTTGTGAAGAGCATCATATCAAACTTAGGACTGGCTGAAAAATATCTCCTGAGCTTAACAACTAGAAGTTCCTTCAGCCCATTGATTGACTCAGCCATAATACTAGTATCTGGAGTCTGACAAAACAACAGTAATCCCTAAATCATCAGCACGACTTTGCTTGCCGAAACATAATTGTATCCTCTAGCTATTACTGTTGCCTGTTTGAACAGGTGAAGAACCTCAATGACAGCTTCCATGATGGACCACTCATTGCTGTGAAGTTCGAGCTCTCTAATCTTAGCGTCACGTAGGTTTTGGTTGAAGAAGTCGCGCAGTGGCTTTTTTCGGGCAAAATACATTTCTATCATGGTAAGTGTGCTGTGTGTCTTTTGTGATGGATGAACTAAGATTATATGTCTTGCAGATAGCTTCAAAAAGATCGTGGGATTTGGAAGATACTTTTAGGATTCTAACCAGCTTTCGTATTTTTACCAGTGCTGGTCCCAGCGTCAATACTTCACTAGATACGCCTCTTTGTCTAGGTATTGAGCTCTCACTATCGCTGTCAAGGTCTTGATCATATAATTCTGAGCTACTATCATCATCATTACTGCAGTCGGTATACCGTTTTTTTAATGTCATCATATCCTACAATCAGGTCAGGAAAGTCATCTTGTTCAGCAGTATCGACGCTGTCATCAGATTCTGAACTGGATCCTGAATCATTCAGGTGGGGAACACTCACTAAATCTGCCTGGTTTCTGCATTCCCACAGCTTAAGGGCATTAGTCACCACATTATGCAGGTTGTGTGCAAAGCATGAGCTTCGCATACTGTCACCGTCTCTGAGAGCCTTTACTATATTAGCTCTCGAATCAGTAATTATAAAGTAGAGTTTCCGTAGAATTCTGAACTTTTGGAGGCTACTACGGATTGCACGAAGAATGTTGGTGCTAGTGTGAGCAACTTTTAGTCTCTTAAACTCAAGGATTCTATGCACCAAAGTGAGCTTGCTATCAGTGCTTTTCATCACATAATGAGCTGTAATACCTAGAAAGCCAGACCCCGTTCTTGAAGACCAGCAGTCTAGGGTCAAATTCACTTTCCGGACTTTCTGGAGTTCAGCTTTGAGCTGCTTGACCTTCCTTTTCTTTGCTGTTACTTGATGTCTTGCAACAGTACGAGCTGAGGGGCTAGTAAGACCTCCTGTAAGTTTAGAGATTAGAGCCTTTACTCCTGGTTTTTCAAATATTGAAATAGGAAGCTTGTAATAGGAAATAGCTGCTGCTTGAAATAGGAAATAGCTGCTGCTGCTTTGTTGACTTCAAAAAATTTCTTATATCCCTTTTCTTTCCAGTGCCTTCAAATCGAGTTGGGTTAGTTTCACATGATGTGCTCGGCATGCTGAGCTGAGACAAGGCTGTAGAATGTGACTTCTTTGGAACAGTACTTGGTTAAGGTTGTTCAGCAATTTTGTGTTTAGCCATAAGGTGATTTTAAACGATGTTGCAGACCCCTTTGTTGACTTAACATCTTTCTTGCAGTAATTGCAGGTAATTACAGCTGCTCCCTTATTCCTGGTTCCATGTTGCTCCCAGAACTTGACTTTCTTTGATGGAGGGCCCTCTCCAAGTTCTGAGTCAGAACTTTATGAAATATTTGATGCCAGATGTGATGCCATTTATGACAGCATGTGTATCAGTACCTGCAAAGCATATCATTATTAAGTGCATGGAGCAGTGCAGGTCTAGTTACTCCTGTGATTGCAAATAAGAGTATGACAGAAGAACAATTCAAGGAAAAAAGACACTTCTCTGTAGGACAGAGCATTATTTTATTCCATAAGCAATTATCTTTTTTCTGTATTTGTGAATACTCCCCATATGGTATATTAAGGGAAATAAAAGTGTAATATTAATAATGGCAGGAAATGGTAAAGCATAGGCCCAGGACTCTCTGATGTAGCTAGAAGATTTTATAATGCAGATAATAGATTGACTAATTAGACCATTGGAAATAAGCTGCTCCAAATATTTACTAAAGTATATGACATTTGCAGGGTAAAGAATATCAAGGCTATTCACATTTCCTTCCTGGGTGCTGCAAGTGAACATGCCTAAAATCAACATGTCATTTGGGAATTTTATACCCTTATGCTGAAGGGTAGATCATCAACATGTTTACCCTACTCCTTAGTTTAACAGTCCCTTGATCATAAATTTCAATCAACTAATTCAATTATGTTGATGTGAGAAACCAGGGGTAAAGGTGCAGATTAGTTCCCCCTGATAAAACAACTTATTTCTTTCTGTATATTATTCAGTCAATTGGGCTGTAAAGTTGCACATATACTGTCCAGTAGAAACAGGACAAAAACAAATCTCTTACTGTGGCTTGGTTCCAACCTTTTACTTTTCGTAAGCCCCGCAGCACTAGCAGAGGCAAAATCAGCAAGATTCGTTGAGTAGCTCCTATATCTGACCATTGGATATCAAAGATTTTCTGTAGTTCCGCTTCTGCTAGTCCTACAGGGCTTACTAGGGTAATGAAAATTAAATCGCTGGAACTCACCCTGTATATCCTGGTTCTGTTGGTAGGGCCTCTGTGCCCTACACTACAGGGGGAACTAATCTGGGTGAAGGTACAGTTTAGCAACCCCTGATAAAAACAACTTATTACTTACTGTATATTATTCAGTCAATTGGGCTGTAAATTTGCACAGATAGGGTTCAGTAGAAGCTGGATGTAAACAAATCACTTCTTAGTGTATATCCTGGTTCTATTTGCAGGGCCTCTGCACCCTACGCTACTGGGGTAGCTAATCTGAACCTTTACCCAACCAGGTAACCATCTACTAACCAAGACTAACCAAAGGTGTAAATACAAGTAGACTGCTTCAGATTAATTTTTACTATGGCGAATGTTTTCTTCAATAGCAAATCTTTTCTTCGGAAGACGTAAAAACAGCGCTTTGCGATAGATGGCAAGTATCGCTAATCTAATAAAAGTCGCTAGACTGCGCTATGGTGCTATTCATAATCAAAATACGGAAAATGAAGAAAAACGGGTTTAAAAAAAACAGAAACGGCAAAAACGGCGAGACAAAAAACGAAACAGAAACGGGAACGGTACTGAAAAACGGCTACCTTTTTTCTGTTTTTTCCGTTTTCCCAAAAAAACAACAGAAAACGGTAGAAAAAAACAGAAACAGAAACAGAAACGGCGCCGACCCCTAGTACTTACTCGTTTTTGGTGTTGCTTACTCCGGTCATTGGTCCTGTTGCCCGGTTGATCCGAGTCCTCATCTGTTTTGCCTAAAGTGGTTGCTGGTGCCTTCGAGTTAGCAGTGTAGTAGCTTCCAGAGCTTGTTTCGCTCTCCAATGAGCTGTCACTAGTCATGGATGAGAGTCTTTCCGTAGAAAAAGCACTAACATGTTCGGTAACACCCATATTTACATTATTTACATAGTTCACAACTTGGAATTCTACATCTCCTTTGGGTTCGGAGGAGAGACTTCTCCTCCGCTTTTCGTGTTTTTTGACACAATACGAAGGTCACGGATTGCGAGGTTTTTTCACCACCAGCTATTCTGTCCTTAAGCTCTGCAACAAGTGCTTTATATCTCTCTTGATCTTGTTTCGATCGATCATGGCGGAACTGTACTGCTCCTTTCCTTGAGAGAGACTCTTTCAAGATCTGTTTTTTAATTTGAAAGGATGACACAGTAAACAAAAGGGGTGGTGCCGTATTCCGGGTTGGATCGCTAGCCTGTATATTCTGCTTTAGGCGACGGACTTTAGTTAAGGGACCGCAATTGATTCCGTACTCTGTTGATAAAAACTGCTTGAGAGCGTTAGTGTCATCAATGGAAGCGTCAATACCATATACAACAATGTTGTTTTTCCGTGACACTCGGTCTTTTTCAGCACGGATGATCGGTCGTACTTTGGACTCTAACGACTGCTGAAAGTTAGCACTAAGTGCTTGGACTTCTGCTTGCACAATTTGCTTCGTTTCATCCACCCTACATTTTGAGGATAGGGCCACTTCCACACTATTTACTATGTCTTTTATAGAACCTAGCTCAGCTCTAAGTGCACTCTCAGTTTGCGCAATGGTATTGGAGAGACTACTCTGAAGGTTTCCTATTGCTTGCGTGATCACAGTAGTAATATCTTGGATAGTAGCTACGGGTTGGGGAGGGATAATGGATCTAGGGGTGGTCACATTTGATTTGCACCAAGCACAGTCCCAATTGAAACCATTTTTCTCCTGCATTTTCACGAGAAGTTCATACTCTGCATCGGATATTTTCAGGCAGTCACAACACATCCATTTCCCACAACCATCACAAAGTAATGCTTTAGAGTCCTCTTCTAGGTCTGAAGTACATAACATGCATCTGTCCACATTTTTCTGGGGGCTCTCTCTGGGACGTTTCGTTTTTGGCGGCATTTCGGGCACGAACAAATTTTCCACCAACAGGAAATTGTAATGACAACACCGACAGAAAAAAATTCAAGATATATAGACGTTGAAAACTCCAGGGAATTAAACTTATGTATTATTAGTTGGAAAACACAAATCGAATAAAACTCCAAGGTGAGTAACTATAATTGAACACTTTAGGGTCTAATGATTATGAAAATAATACACTAGGATTGGAAAAATGTCTTAGACACTCAATTTGAGCCAATAATTCACAAGTTAAATTTCACAGGATCACATGGATTTGCCTTGACAATTTTCGAGGTAGACAGAATGTGGGAAGTGCAATACTCAAATCACCTATTCCCAGCAGTTTAAGGACTAAAATCCCGCTGGTACCAATTCGGCCTCTTTTTTGTTTGCTATTGCTCCCTTCTGCACAAATTATCCACCAAAAATACGCAAAAACGGACGAGCCAACGTAATCAATGGTATTTTAGTATTTAGCGTTTGGCAACTGCGCTTTATTGCTGGCTACAAATTGGGAAGAAGGAGAAGGACACTGAATTCAGCTTGGCTTTATTTGACCATGAACAACAACAGCAACCATACTAGAAAATCGAAAAATATATTTTCTTGTGATTATTATCGCTTCTTATCAGCAGTTGTACCAAACCTATCCTGCTCAA
>JAQQPU010004777.1:0-50612 GCA_029168905.1 Artemia sp. Kazakhstan ARC1039
ATTTCCACATAAATTCCAAAACAAGCAACTTTTCTGCGGATTTAGGTATGATTTTGTACGTAAAGCTGTCTATCACCCATGCATCATCATCATCCACTGTTCCATTTCTTTGAAGATGTGCCAATGCAGGTAGCACAAACTTCAGATCGTAGTTAGAGTTATGTATAAAAACCGGTAGAAAAAGTTGTTGTTTAATTTTTAAATTACACGAATTGTGAGCCCACCCCCGAAAGTTACTTTTTCCCGTTGAATTGGGGTCAATAAGGTGATTGTGGTCCCGCACCGCGTCTTTTGGGGCAAGGGCACCCCTACACACCCAGCAAACTGTTCCCTTTTCCAACGCCAGTTGCTCTTTATCCGACAATGTCATCGGATAATTAGTATGACGTAATCGTGAAATTGCTCTGTTTGCCGTTTTTATTAAAGAAACCAATAGCTTTTCCATACTGCCCTCCTCGTCCATAGTTAAAAAAACTCTTCCAATAGCATTTTATTGTTGGCGTCGCGACGGGCGTGTGCATAGGAACACGCAACTAGTTTGTGTTCCTTGACTATATTTGGCCTTGATGGGTCTGATACCTCAACCAGTCTTGTTTCACAATCCAAAGACAGTTTATCAGATTGCAAAAGAGAATTTTGAAAATTTTTAAATTGTAAAATGTCTTTGCCTTCTACCGGCATTTCTATTCTTTGACTTCCATGAAGTTTGCAATGGTTCATGTGATCTGAAAACGTTCGCTCAGATGTGAATGGGGAAAGGCACATGGGGCAATAGAAACGTTCTCCTTTCTGAACGCCTTGACAGAGGAGTCGACTTATCGCCGTAACGGGGAAAAAATGACCATAAGAATTTACATCTTTGGGAGGCTGTTAAATAACCCATACCCAATTTTTAACATTTTCCACCATCGGTGTCCTCACTGAGTACAAAACCCCTTTTTTATTCGGTTTTTTCCCCCCATCTACAAATTCAGTGTCATACTGGAGAACAACTACCCCCACCCCAAGATTTTCATTTGCTTTCTCGAATATGCTTATTTCTTTAAAGGACACCGGATATTTTCCCTCTAAACAATCAAAATTTACTTTAGGGAAATTTTTCCCACCGTTACGTGCAAGTTTGTCGAGATTTTTCATTGTTGACTCTCTGTTTAATGTCTTATGGGCTGCTGCTAAAAACGCATACTTAAAGCATTGAAGTCCAGTGTCAAATCTGAAACCCTGAACTCCTCCTGTAGTCGACAAATCCGGGTGGCATTTTATTTTTAGATTACCTGCTCCTCTTAAAATAAAGTTTTTTTTAAATCTACTGAGATTCAGATCCATGCGTTCAATGTATAAAATGGTGGACCCACTCCCCCTCTCGCTAAATGTATCCAAAGTTGAAATTAGTTTATTTACCCAGTTGAAAAAGTTGTCTTCAAAATCGTTTAGACCTGGGTAGAAAGTCTGGTTGCCTGTCGAAAAATGAAAATAAAAAATGTCCCCAGATGTCCCCTTTTGTAAATAAACTTTTTGGTTCACTGATGCTTTAATTCCCCCTCGACCTCCCCATTTCTGGATCTGAATATCAATAAGTGCTCGAATTCTGTCGATATAGCTATGGAGATTTTTCACGGGTTCAGTTAAAATAATGCCAGCGTTTTCCTCGGGAAGGCTAAAATCTACCCTGTATGTTTGCAAATGACCTAGAGCAGATTCTAACAGATAAAAATCAGGCAATTCCGGGGACGTAGTACTATTTTTATGTCCTGACCCTGTTTGTTCAGGACTCAATTCACTAATTATAAAGTTCTCATTAAAAATGTCCCCTGGAAAACGAGCTGATGTTGTATTACTACTACTATTAAGCGGAATGGTGGAGGAGGGTGACAGGGAATTGTCAATAACACCACTCCCAGTCTGTTCAATCACATTGAGGGGATGTGACATGAGGTCTCCTAGTACATATTCCAGGGTGTTTGGGGACAATTGGTCGAACCTGCCTGTATTGTCCTCTGATGGAATTTCATTATGAGGACCCAGTTCAGATTTACATGTAGCATCATCTAAATATTCACGTATGAAACTATCTGCCCACTCTGGGTCCTCAAGCATGTCAATATCACAAGTTTAGTCCTCCAGGCTGGCCATTTCCCCAAAAACATCATTAAGGAATCCCTCATGCCACTCCATATTATCTAGAACCAGTGTAGGTTCATCCCTGAACTCTGCTGGTGGTGACAGAATTGGTTCTGTAAATATACTTGCATCATCACTCAATGGTGCCGCTGGGGGTGCTATATTTTTAATCTGTAGAAAAAAAAAGTTTTATTTTTTATGTGAAATAATCATTATTTTTTATAGTTAATAAACTTTGTCAATTTCTCATAGTCATTGTCCCACCACCTGAACAATTAAAAGAAGAAGAAAAACAAAGTTACATTGCCTTATGTCTTTCATAATGTCAACTGAACATGTTAAAAAATATATTTTTTTGTCGGGAAAATGTAGTCTTATTCTTAGAAGGGTAAGTTAGAACAAGAGAATGATAGAAAAAATTAATGGTTTTATTCCAAATTTTTTTTTTTAAATAAAAACGCAAAATATGAGTCCAATTCGATTCTTTGAGCCTCTTCATTATAACTGTCGATGAAATTTGACCATTGTTCTACTGACGCAGTATGCTGTACGAACACTTGCTCCTCGGCTTCAGTTAAAGGACACGAACTCCATATGTCGGAGGTTGGTGGTGTTGTTACTTTCTCAATAATCCGTATTTTCCTCTGTCTTTTGCCAACGGATTTTTTCGACCTGGGCTAAATAAATACTTGTAAGAGAAAAGAACTTTTTTCTCCATCCATATCAACAATTAAAATGTTGGATGGTCCTTTTTAGAGCCCCCCCCCCAAACCCCTCCCGGGGAGAACCCTTGGGAACCGGGAGCTTCCTTCGAGGTAGGAGGATCGATACCCTTTCCGAGTTGGAGGGGTATCGGACTTCACAACACTGTTCAAATAGAACAGTCTCAAATTCTTTTCTTGAACCTTTCAAAAACGAAAATAATTGCCTGAGTTGTGAAACCCATAATTGGAGATTACTAAAACCTTCTTCCTGTCACAGGAAACCCATTTACAATTCAAAGCAGATTAAAAAGCGATGGGACGATCTGATACAATGCAAATGGTCTTAGCGCAATAATATCAGTTTAAGGGTGGCTTGCCGAGCGTGAAATAGCAAATCGTTTTTTTGTTTAAAAGGAATTATTGCATTAGAATGTATCTTGGTTAGAAGTTACAAGGTAAGTTTTTTTTTATAGAAATGCGTATAAGCACTCCTTTATATATATATATTGCTAATTTGGTTAATGAAAGAAAATTAAATAGCTTAGAAACAAATTTTAAGTTTTTACTCATCAAAAGCTATGCGCCTGAGAAAATTTTGTCTTATTTTTGAAAATAGGGATAGAAAAAATTATGTATATACTTACAAATTCTGACTGGACTTCTATATCTGAACTCCTTTGCAAAATATGAAGGGGGTCGAGCTCACAATCTTCAGTAGGCTGAGCTGAGACATTGTATAAAGTAGCCCATTCCCTTTTCAACTTCCTTCCAGTTGCCATGGAGCTAATGCGGGGGTCAGAGGGCTCTGTCACTATAAGTTGGGTGCTCGATGGATGGTCCAGATCGCGTGTAACTTTTCCAGCGAATTTGATAACAGACACCCTTGCGGTCTGTATTAATGAAGGTTCGCCATATCTTGCTTTCTTTTCAGAAGGGGGATTATTGCACGTCTCTTCTTTCTTTAAAAAAAAAAGACAAAAATTTAGCATGTAGCAAAAATGCATTTTGGGTTTTTGGAAAATAATTCAGTTTATGTTAGACATCTAAAGTAGTGTAAAAAACATCTTGATTTCAAAATCAGGGGTTTTGATAGTGAGATGGAGGACCTTTTATAAACTGCTCCTCCCTCCCTCCGCCCCCCTCCCCCTACGTCCATGCTTCCGTGACTGTATTTGTAAATTCAAACTTAAAAAGCAGTATTTGCGTTCCTTATTAAACAATATGGAGAAGAATTGCATGTGACAGTCAAGTAAAACTATCAGATTTCAATCAAATGTAGACATAAATAGAAATTTAAGAATTGGAAAAGTTAATTAGCATGGCTCAGTCAATCCCCCCCCCCCCTATGAGATAATAAGGTCCGTTAAATAAAAAAGGATAGCTAAGCTAACAATGTTATTTATTAAATAGGGTTATAAGGTAACAAATTTTATTTTTGAGGAAATGGGGGGGGGGGTGAGGGTTTTGAACGCATTAAATTTCAGGAAGAGATTCTTCAACGCAGACTGGCCTGGAAATATTTTCAAAAAACATCCCTAAAAAAAACACTGATCTTGATAAAAAAAATCACACTGTAATAAAAGGGAAGCTTTTGTAACAATTAATACATTAAAAGAATCATCATTTTATTCTAATCCCAAATTACCGATCGAAAGCTAAGCACTTTTTCAAAAACATTCCCTAAAAAGGCCACTGATCTTGATAAAAAATCACACCGTAAATGCAGACTGGCCTGGAAGTATTTTCAAAAACATTCCTAAAAAAAGCCGCTGATCTTGATAAAAAAGGAAGCTTTTGTAACAATTAATACATTTTTAAAAGAGGTAACCACACAGTGTAAGGAAAGAATTTCTTCCTTAACTTAATGACAAGACATTTTTTTTTTTTTTGCAGACTGGCCTGGAAGTATTTTCAAAAACACCCCTAAAAAAAGGGTCATTGATCTTGATAAAAAGGAAGCTTTTGTAACAATTAATGCATTAAAAAAATCAACATTTTATTCTAATCCCAAATTACCGATCGAAAGCTAAGCACTTTTTTCAAAAAACATCTAAAAGACCCATTGATCTCGATAAAAAAATCACACTGTAAATTTCAACCTTTTTTTTTCAGCTCCTAAAAACAATCGGCTTCTAAGTGCATAAGTACCCTTAGTTCTAGTGTAAGGAAAGAATTTCTTCCTTAACTTAATGACAAGACAATTTCTTTTTAATATAATAATGAGAATATTTTTTTACTCACCAGAAATTGCTTAGAATTATCCATTTTTCTATGTAAATGCTTTTTACAAAAAATGCCTGTAATGCTATCTCGAATATAAACTATTCAAAACTGATGGAGAATCAAATATGAAACCTGAATATATACAAAAAATAATTGGCGAGTAAAAAGAGACATCGGTTTTTGGTTTACCACTAAAAAAAGACATTGAACTTTGAAATTACGCAAATCCTCTTGGCAAAGTGTAATGACTAGTAGACTGAACTTTTGAAATTGCGTCATTCCCTGGCAAAGAGTGTAATGACCTGTAGAATAGGACTACCAGAAAAAAAAACTGTTTGTATGGGAGCATCGTAGAATTCAAACATGCACTGGAAAGGTGTCAAGGAACGTAAAGTGGGACAAATACACCGGAAGGAACATAAAGTACGCAAAATGGTAGGTAACATACTACTCTTGGGCTACAAAATGCGATTACCGCCGTCTCTCTGCAACCTCTAGGACCTGAAATCGCTTAACATTGTGGTGGGTCGCCTCTTTATAGAGGCACAAGTGTGCCTCCTTGATCCGGATGATCTGTCCTGTCATAGTTGTCCTCCTATAAAAGATCCTTTTATAATGGTGTGGCTACGCATCAGCTAGTTGGAGGAGTGGCATCAAAACGTCCAATGAGGATGGTCTGGTCTTAAATCTAATCTATTTTTCCGGTCGCTAAAATTCTAATTTTTTTTTCTTTTTTTTCTAACCAATTAATATTTACAACCTTGGATGCCATAAATTCTCAGCTTGAATTCTTTATGTTAGGATTGCCTAGTTTAAAATCTTTTTTATCTATTTATGTTGTTCACTAATTCAATTAAATATGCCAGGACATGTATTCTCTATGGTGAAAATTTATTCGTAAGTTCTTACAATATTGTTTGGGCAAGATCAATTTTTTTTCTTTTTTAATTACAAGAAACATGAGTATGATTTTCAGGCGAGATCCCTTGACTTTTTTCGAATTTTTCCCCCTTTTTGAAAAGTCAGGCAAATTTTCTCGGGATCGTGCATTTGATGGGTAATATTAACTTTAATGAAATTTGACATATCTGAAATCAGCATAAAAAGTTAATTTGGATTACTGCGAGTTTTGATTACTCCTTCCGATCTCGATTGCGAGTTTCAGATTGCTCCTTGCCCGCATCGCTGTTTTTTACTTATAGTTTATTGCCAAGTAATGTTTGATGGAAAGAGGTAAAGAGAAAATATTAAAACTAAGTATACAATTCAGGGAAGAGATAAAAGTATTGAGCAGTGTTGGGTGGAGATGGTGTATGTGCAGGCGCGCTGGATGTTGTGATAAATTATCAGTAGTAGTATTATTAATAATGTAGGCTGTCCATGCATCTTTACGCATTCATCGTTGTGACCCCAGAGAATTACAGGAAAATAAATAGTATCATTAGTGAAGAGTGTGGTGGCAGGGAATGACAAATTATCAAAGAAAAAAAGCCTGGCCTTGCGTTGTTTTAAGATTAGTTGAACTTAATACAGCCTTAAGTTTAAGGAAGACAAGTATCAGAACTCAAATTAGGATGCTAGATGCCACATTAATGTCATATATATTTTTTGACAGTGGCATCATTAAAACAGATGCTAAAGTTTTTAAGCTCAGCTAGAATAGGCATCAGAGTTGGCCCAGCCCTAAATGGGGACTTTGAGAATGCCGGGGAAGGTAATCAGGAAGGATGTGTGAAAGCACAGGATGGCTGGCCCCCATACCAACCATTACGCTTCCTGCCTGCAGAGCATGAAGCGGATATCAGTGCCACCGGTTTGAACTGTAAAGTCCAACGCCATACTCTTTATTTTAACTTTTTAATCACATTTTTTAAGCACTTTTTCCCGACCTGGGTGCTCCAAAAGTTTCTTGGACACTTCTGATTTTCTTAGAGTATTTGAAGATAATTTGTACATTCTCTTGAATGAATGTACATCAAACAAGAAGATATACAGAAGAGATGTACAAGAAGAAGTACTAGATCTTTATTAGAAGAACGTTAAAAATAATTATAACATGTTACAAGGATGAAAAATTATAGACCACCAATTAGGCCATTTTACTTTTTGACAATTTTACTTGGTAGCACTAAGTGAGAGAAACTAGTTCTTAAATGAGGTGTTGAGGTGTTGTAAGGAAATATTAAAAACACTTGGAAATTTAATTGAGGAAGCAAAGAGGGAGCCTCTAAGTAAAGAGAGGTGTAGGAGGACCGTTTGCAGTGGTGACGACCTAAGGCGGGTCTGTGCTGTGATGAGTTTGTAGGATTATTATACAAAATAAATATCCTGTTCTCTCTTGCAAATGTAAATTTCAGGGTTGTTAAATATAAGATGTATTTCCATAAAACTTTCTTCATGTTAATATAAATCGTAGGAAAAGCCATAAAGAGAAAAAGTAAGCAATTTATCAAGTGCATAATTGCTTTTTAGCATAAAGACACCATCAAGATCTGAGAAGCTATAGCTGTTTGGCTCATAAAGCTGCAAGTCACCATCAATAACAGATGGAAGCGGATACTTTAGATGAAAATTTCCTCGAAGCTCAAGGCTTTCGAATGTAGCAGTATCAACGTCTTTCTGACCACACGATGATATAAGCTCATCTTTACAAGCCAGAACACCACAAGTTTCAATATAAATGGTATACCGTCCTCCGCCAACATATCTCACACCATTGTAAGTGACTAGCTTATATTGTGCTTTTTTAATTAGATTTAGTCTGTAGCTAACAGAACAACACGTGCTATTATGGCAGATGCTTGTGAAGTTTGATGTCTGATTAATATCCGTATGACTGTAGTTAACGAGATTTTCAGTAAGAATATAGTGTTCATCCTGTAGGAATGAAATATTTTGTGTTAAAGCTTTCTCCCTATTCAATGTCACTTGACTAATTTCATCTATTACGATTTTGGTTTTTGAGGTTAGGCTGAAAGTGTATTTGTGATCCTTCATTCCTTGAAAAATTCCAGAGCCAAGCTGACCACCACTGGGCTGGTGGTAACCAGATACAAGGAAGGTTGCATTCAAGCCTTGTGCCAATCCTGATTGGATTTGAGGTGCTGTAAAAAAGGAAATAGTTTGAGATATTTGTCCGACAACAATACGTTGTAGAGAAAAATTGTATATTTTGCAATTTTTGTAACAGCCTAAGACTACTTGAAATATAATTTCAGCGTTACTTTGAACTCTGTTTTTGAAACTTCATCAATGAATTACGCCTTAACCTTGGTTTACACTGCATGACTTTTCGCACCTACAACCTTAATTTGTGATTAAATAAATAAAAAACAGGTTGTTTTTTTTTCAATTACGAATAAGGAGCAACCTTAAAACTTGACTTTTTTGAGATGTTTCCCTTCTTTTTTTAAAGTCATGCAAATTTTCTCAGGCTAGTTAGTAGCTATTGAATGTGTAAAAAAAAGTTAAACTTTAATGTAAAGAGCGAGGAGTTGAGCCATCAATTGGGTGGCTAAGTAAAGATTTTCAATCGATAGAAATTTGATCCCCATTGGGGCGAAATCTTAGTCTGGTGCCACAAAATGACAGAAGACGATACTTTCCCATGACACAGTCTTTTTGATAACCAAAAAAGGGCACTAGAACTTTTGATTTCCTTTTCAATAAGTCCTCTTCTGCTCTTCTAGGACAAATGACTCGATAAAATTACCCCTGAAGAAAAAGAGAAAGAAAAAAAAACACTCTATCAAACTTCTACTAGGAAAAGATGCAAAATTCCACATTTCTACAGATAAGAGCTTGGAATCTCTACTTTGTGGTTCTCTGATATATTGAATATAATGGTGTGTTTTTCATCAAGATTTCTTTCTTTTTTGGGGATGTTTTCTGCCTTTACGACTATCAGGCAAATTTTCGCAGGCCCATAAATTTTGATGGGTAGCATTAAACTTAAGAAATTTTATTTATTGAAATCAGCTTGAGAAAACGATTCTGTTGATATATTATTTTTTAACAAAATTTGTGCTTTAGAGTTTCGGTTACTATTGGCCCGAGTCTTACTTACAGTTCGTTACCATGAACTGTTTGAAACAAAGGATAATATTGTATGTGCTTACGTAGCGAGTTAGTTTCAGAAATCTTGTCTTACCTAAGTAAATTTGTTTTGCTTGTTATCAGTTTTTTAATCAATTGGCAGTGTTTTGTTTGCCATTGCAACTTTTTTTTTTAATTTTGTTTTCATGGGAATTAAAAATTGACTGACGACAAATATGTAGCAACAGATAGGGTTCTTTAAAAGCTAAACAGAGGATTTTTAAAAAAAGAAACCGTTTTATTTCCCCAAGGGAGTTAGTATAAAATAATAGAAGAGAAGCATTTATAGATAGAATATATAGATAGAATAGATGGATAGAAACATTAACTACAGCGCCCCGCTCCCAACTAAAATAGTAGAAAAACAAGCCGAATCAAAGTGAAAAATTAGGTCAAAATGGGCAACCGCGCATTGGACTAAACTGTAGAAAGTCATAGCATTGTGCGAAATGCAGTTTCATCATTTCTACCAAAACTACTGTAGAACTAATTCTAGCCACGGGATAAACAAAGAGTAACTTATTGAAAGGTAAGGTAAAGAAATAGGTTAGAGATAAAGAAAGGTAAAGAAAGGTAAGGCATAGAAGAAAGGTAACTTATAACAAGGATGGAAATTCTCACTAGTATCGGCAAAAACATTAATGCCATCAAGCGTTTGGAAAAACTTGGCATTTTTTCAAACTTTGTAATCGTTTCAAACAGTTCGTGGTAACGAACTGTAAGTAAGGAGCGATCCGGCTCAATGGTAACCGAAACTCTAGAAAACGGGTGAAACTCTAATAGATACATCAAAAGTTTCAAATTGCAATGCTGAATTCAAATGTATAACTTTCATCAAGTTTAGTTCTACCCATCAAAAGTTACGCGCCTGAGAAACTTTGGCTGATTTTCGAAAAAAGGGGGAAAGACCCTCTAAATGCTGTAGAACCTTAAGGAAAATCACACCATCATATTCAGCGTATCAGAGAACCCTACTGAAGAGGTTTCAAGCTCCTATCTACAAAAATGTGAAATTTTGTATTTTTTGCCAGAAGAAAGATCACGGATGCGTGTTTATTTGTTGTTTTTTTTTGTTTTTTTGTTGTTTTTTTTCCAGGGGTGATTGTATCAAGCCAGTGGTCCTACAATATCATGGGAGGACTCATTGGAACGGAAAATAAAGGTTTTAGTGCCCTTTTTAAGTGACTGAAAAATATGGAGGGCGACTAGGCCCCCTCCCACGCTCATTTTTTTCTCAGTCACCTGATCAAAATTTTGAAATAGCCATTTTGTTCAGTATGGCTGAAAGTATGATAAATATGTCCTTTAGGATGACTTAATCCCCCAAAGTCCCCGGGGGGGAGGGCTGAAAGTTATGAACTTTACCCAATGTTAACATATGGTATTGGTTATTAGGAAGTATACAGACATTTTCAGGGGAGATTTTTTCTGGTAGTAGGGGGGTGGAAGGGTCGGAAGTTATGTGGGAAGATCTTTCCATGAAGGAAGTTTTCATGGGGGAAGGAATATTGCTATGAAGGGGCGCGGGATTTCCCAGTATTATTTAAAAAAAATATCAGAAATTAAGTACAAAAAAAAACAAGTTTTTCAACTGAAAATAAGGAGTAACATCAGTAGGGAAGGGGGTATCAGCGCTGATTACACATAATTCATGCATATTTTTATGGTTTTTGTCACTGAGAATGAAAAAACAGGATTTTTCTCACTTTGATGTATTTTCATGGTTTATTGATTCTAATGGGGTCAATGAACCCTTTTTCAAGGTTGATTTGAGTTCCGAGGCCATCATAATTTATGCATGTTTTTATGGTTTTTGTCACTGAGAATGAAAAAACAGGATATTTTTCACTTTGATGTATTTTCATGGTTTATTAATTCTAATGTGGTCAATGACCCCTTTTTCAAGGTTGATTTGAGTTCCAAGACGAACATAATTTATGCATGTTTTTATGGTTTTTGTCAATGAGAATGAAAAAACAGGATTGTTCTCACTTTAATGTATTTGCATGGTTTATTGATTCTAACGGGGTCAATGACATCTCTAAAATTGTTTCGAAATCGAAAATGTTTCCTTTCTTTTTGTTAGAATGTTAGTCTAACGATTCATGGTCAGTCTAGAGTCAGCAGTCAGAGTGAAAGGATTGAAAAATGAATAAATTCGAGAAAGAGAGAATTAGATCGAATCTTGTGTTTATGGAAAAACATTTGATTTTGCATGATGATTTTCTCGAGTTATCTCTTCATCAGAAGATATTCTCTCGGGGAACACTTGACAATATAATGAAAACTGATTCTCCCCCATTGGACTATTGTATGAAGCTTTGTCAATGTGACTCAAAGGCTTATACTCAATTTATTGATATATTAATTGGAACAAAGCAGAATAATATTGTGGATATACTTTTGAAAACATTGCCATAAATTCAATGTAGATGGCTCCCCCTTCGAAAGAGGTAGCGTCACAGAGTTACTCCTCTCTCCTTACCTCCACCCTGAATTTATCGAGCAAGGATGATCAGTTTCGTTTTAGCTGTGAGAGAGTTGACATCGGAAACCGAAAAAATGTTCTATACATGTCCACTATGCATGTACACTCTTGGCAGTTGGACACAATGTGAGAATTGTACAATTATTGATGACTATAATGAAAAGTGTAAATTATGTAATCCTTGTAAATTACATAGAGGCTATGCAGTACAAATTAAAGGATGTAATGCATGTCTTGAAGAGATTTGTGACTCTCACCCTAGAGGACATCTGGGCTCCAATTGTCACTATGACAAATGAGATCAGTGGGAGAATACTTACCCCGCCATGATTGGAAAGAATCTCAAACGTGATTTTAGTTTATTTCTACGAGATCGGTATCGTCATGGATTTAAATTATTCTGGGAGGAAGAATCTGGTCTACGATTCAACTGTTGGGGTAACAAGACAATTTGGTTTCTACGTCATCGTTGTGACGACACTGCCTATTATGACTATAAACCAAGTGATTTTTATTTGGCAGTTACTAAATGTGATTCACCATTAGAAAACACTGTATGTGATATTGCTTCAAATACACAGATTGAAACTTGTGAATTTCATAATATGAGTGCAAATAGTATCATTGGCTACACAAAGAGATATGACAAGAGTGAAGTTACATTATACTGTAGAAAATGTGACCCTGACTTTGCAGCCAATCAAGATCAATATACAGTGTATCCAAATGATTTACCAGCATTAGTGGTTCACGACAGTTGCCTATACACCAAAGAAGAAGAAATCTAAAGTGAAGATTTAAAGACATTGTTGTATATATACATTTTATTAATAAACAAATTCACACACATTTTTTAAACACTTTACTCTTAGGGCACCGAAATCTATATTATACAGGTCTGAGAGGATATTTTACACTAGAAAGTCGTTCAGACATGGATTGTCTACATAAATGTTGAGAAACTGTTTGTAAGTATAACCACGACATCGGAACACAAAATATAGTAGTGCATGGAATCCACAGCTTTTAGTCGTCAGATCCTGCACTCTCCTCCGATTTTGAATAATAGTTTTCCCACTTCTCTAAATATAGTTGATGATGTGGGGAGTGTAGAATGTATAGGGTAGGCCAAGAGGATCAAAAAATTCTTTATTCTTAATTGTTTGAAAGATGCACAGCCAATGACCCGTCAGCACAGTCGACGGACTGCTATTAACAATAATTAGGGTATTGCTGGCGCTTTGAATTTTTCCAAGGAAGTCCGAGGGCAGACAATAGGATTTGTACTGGGATATGTAGGGATCCATATTAAATACATTGATTATTTGACTGGTGTTCATGGTGGCAAGTCTAGTAGAACACTACCTTCGGGAGTGATTTCCCAATAGGTTTCATATTGATTTAGTGAGATTAGTGCAATACTCTCAGCTAATGGGTCGGCAAATGTACACTCTAAACGCACACTCGCCGTACGTACTATACTCATATCCTGCGTGCCAGACAAACCCAATGCAAAGATACCATGTGTTTTAGCAAACATTTCTTCGGTTATACCATTTTCAAATAGTTGTGAATCATGATCTAGGGATTGCATGGTCAACTCATACAATGTTACATAGGATTTATCAAAAGATAGATTGTAGAGTGGGATGCCGTTTACTTTGCAGACAAGAGATGAAAGCCCAAACATTTCAAATATATGTGGACATCCAGTCCACGATCCTATTGCACAAGCGCTTTTTAAAAATGCCAAAGTGAGTTTTGATGGAATTTCACCATTGATAAAGGATGAGTCGGTGAAGGTGCGTGACCCCATGGCAATATGACGTTGATTGGTGATTTTATGAGGAACAAGTAGTTTAATATTATTTCCACTGACTCTCAGTTTTTTCACTGCCAAAGCAACAGAAATCATGACTTGTTGTTTGCGTACATGAAGTATTGCCGAGGT
Organism: Artemia sp. Kazakhstan ARC1039; assembly: GCA_029168905.1. Taxonomy (NCBI): domain Eukaryota; kingdom Metazoa; phylum Arthropoda; class Branchiopoda; order Anostraca; family Artemiidae; genus Artemia; species Artemia sp. Kazakhstan ARC1039. The sequence goes on from JAQQPU010004777.1 coordinate 13,583, forward strand.
GAGGGATAGAGTTACATCAGGATTGGCATCAATTTCTTTTCTCAATATGAAATTGGATGAAGCCAGTGTCAATTTTATATCCACTTTAAGATTGGGTGGTAGCCATTGGGGTATATTAAATATTTCATGATATATTTTTCTAACTAGATATAATTCACTAGTTGTAGCATTTTTAAGTGCATCTGTACTATCAGTATTAGTAATATATTCATATCCATTGGAGGTGCCTCTCAATTCTTTGTATGACTTGGGTGTCATCAGCATGAATTGCATATAGCTTGTATAATTTGAGAGATTGTTGCTTGTGCTCACCAGCGTGCCATTGATGTAGACACTGATTTAACGAAATAAATTATGTAATATACAATTTTCATAGGATATTCCATCGGCAAGAACTGGCAATGTATTATCGGGTTTCTGGACTTTCATTTGTAAATCTATAAATGTCGAAGACATGTCCATAAAGTAGTCTTCATTGGAATAAATTTGAAAGTAGATATTATCGGAGAGGGGTTGTTGAGGATAAAATTGTTCATAGTATCCATGCTTGACACTCACATCAACATTTTCTGCATTGAATAGATTCAATGAGGAGGTGATTGAAGGTTGAGAAGCCTTATGTGGTAGGTAGGACATCTTAGGAAAAGAAATCTAGTTTTGATCTAACAATTCTCTTCCTGGGGCTTCTTCTTCTACTAGTGCTTATTATACGTGTCGGATTTTTCCTTCTTTTCTTTGACAGGGGTGATATCTTTTTTTTCTGACCTGAGTAGAGACTGATGAGTGATGCATTGTTTCTCGACCTTTTTAAACCTTTTCCATTTTGTTTTAATCTCTCGCCAAGGGTTTGCGCACTGGACCTAAGATTTTCCGTAGCACTTTTTTTAAAATCCTTGCCAGAGCCACAATCATATAGTGTAGAGGATGCAAAATCTGTTGCAGCCGGTACAATATATTTTCTAGCCAGAGGTAGTGAAGAGCGAAACAGCTTAGCAAACCAACTTCCAAGACTATAGCTAGACATTGACGAGCGAACTTTGTAATAGACCATTCCATTGCCCTGTTGTCTTGGGCCAAGAGTATTAACATAGCAGTCAATATCAGGACAAATGAATACCACTTTTCTATTAGACATCTTGTTGTTATTGAACAATGGGATGAAAATGGCATGTAATCACAGCCAAACCTTTTGATATTGCTAGGGGATCACCTAATTCAGTTCTTAGTATTAACTGACAGAGTTCCAAATAGGAAGTGTTTACGGGAATATACTGAAGATGCTTTATATTGTAGTGGTGAATATGTTCTTGATTGGTTTTTCGTTCAAGAACTCGTAGGAGGGGAACATTGCTATTGTCAATCCGGGATGTTTCCACAAATGAAGCGTAGAGAAATATACAAGTGTCCATGGAGAAGGCAGGCGGGTAGTCTGCAAAAATAAAATTAGTGTTTCCAGCACTTTTACCGTTGATTATATTGAGCTTAAAGCCAAAAACATCCTTTAGATTATCATTGAGAATAACCTTTTCATTGGCAATAGGTGAACTAATGTTGATCTTGTCCTCCTCCTTTGAATAGTTGAAATGAAAAGCTCCTTTTTTACGAGCGGAAATTCTTTTATTAATAGAACGGCATAAATCATTCATACAGGTGAGTTCTTCATAGGGTAATTAAATATATGGATAATCCATCCAATTGATCTTTTGAATTTGTTCTTGATCACCTGAGGGTTGTGGCGGCCAATCGTAGGTTCTAATTTTTATTTCATATTTACGATCCTTTCTCAGGATATCATAGGTATTTTTGAGAATACAAGCAACAAGAGCCACTTCATACTTTCCATTGTCGTCAAATTTGATAGCGGAAGAGAGTTTCGTCCAAAAATCACTTGTTCTATTCAAGTCATTGTAGAGAGGATCAGAAACATTGGACATGAAAGTCACATAGAAATCATTGGGCGTTGTCAATATCTTCAACACCAATCCAAGAATCAAATTCAGAGTTGTATCCTAGCCAGCGAACAAGCAACTGTCTCTTGCCGCTACGAGTAAGACTCTTTAATGTCTTATCAATTTGATATATTTCACTAGTGTTTCTAACTTTTTGTAGTTCATATTCATAAAAACCACCAAGAATCACATCATCTTTAGTGTCTCGCAGTCGATATGTCGTGGGTTCGGTGTCTAGGATTTTGGACACTTTAAAAAGTTCAGTGCTCCATAAATATTTCCCCGTTTCAAAAATATTGGTGGTTCTATTAATTCGAACAGTATCACCAACATTGAATTTCTTCTTCACATTTTTTTTCACTGGAATATTGCTTTAGAAAAGCATCAAATGTATTTTCACTGCAATGAACTCCCCGAGGGCTTGAGTTGGACAAGGATCGATGGGGTCAATGGTCTTATATCTGCATGATTTTATCTAAATCATGAATAAAAGCAGGTGTATTTTTCAGTGTAAAATATTTTGAAATTAATAGACGAATCGTTCTTATCAATCGTTCTGCCAATGCAGCCTTTATCGGGCTGTGACTATGATAAAGTGTTGTATTATATTTCAATAGAACCTTTTGCACATGAGGATTAACAGATTTGCTACCGGGATCTGATTGAATTTTTCTATAGCAATCCTGTTCAAGAATACTTTCTAAAGCATGAGCAACTTCAACACCTCTCTTTGATCGTAAAGGGATGGCATAGGCATAGCGACTAAAAACACTGATTGCCACTAGAATATATTTGTAGGGTGCATTGTGACACCGTTGAATCGCGTCTAAAGTTAAAAGATAAGTTTGCATTATATGCAGAGGGAAAAAGGCTTTAGTTTGTCGATATTGTTTGCCACGAAGCCTGCGATTCCTATGCAGTGTGTAACTCGGTTCATTCTGTAGATACTCTTTTGCTTTTTTTAATGTGCTGCCAGAGGCAACTTTAGAAAGTGTTTTGGGGGAACTTAGACTTCTCACTTCACCAATATTTTCATAGACATGCTTCAGAACTTCAACCATTTTGAACGCAAACACGTAGTGTAATGTCCACTCCCCTTTTGCTCACTGGAGGGTGAACCAATCCGTCTTCGCTTTTGACTAGCCGCCACAGGTGTTATAAAATCATTGCTGCTGCTAGTATTTTGCAATATTGAATCTTCTTTTTTTTAAATGTTGGTAGTGTTGGCGTTGTTGGAAGACTATATTCTCTTAGTTTCTTTAGAATTTGCTTATTGCCAATAAGACTTTTGGGGAAGTTTGATGCATTTAGAAAGGTGTATAGATTATTATCAAAAGATAAAAGTCCTTCACGATTCGTCACCATATCACAAATTAAATCAACTAGATTATAACTTTTTCCCTGAATTATAATTCGTTTCCCTTCGCTGTCAACTTGAACTTGATCATCAGTTTCCAACATGAGATATGTTAATACTCTTTTACTCTGTTATCGATAGATCACTGGCAATAGGTTTCTAATTGTTGACACTATGAAATTCAATTCCTTAAGGTCTATGTTTGTCCACACGTCGCAATGCATCTTGAAGTAAAAGAAGATTTTTGTCATCGGCAATATTTTCATCATTAATGAATTTGCTTAGATTGTCTTCAAAATGTTCCACGGGCGAGAGGACAAGTTCAAATGGCGTCAATTTATAGGGTTTAGCCATTCTCTAGAGAAAACTGTTTACAAGTCCTGCAATTATCGGCAGTAAAAGTGTAAAAAATTTACCGCCCGCTTGAAGGAGACGTTTTCTTTTAAAAAATTTTCCCTTGTTTTTGTAAGCCAAGGCACGTACAGTGGAACGATGTTGCTTTGTCTGTTGTCTGGCACCTTCTGGCAAGTGTACATTGCCCTCAGTTAAATTTAAACAAAGTTCAGATATTAGATTAATGAGATTATTGTCAACGCCATGTTTGAGTATAGCCTTCCTGAGTAGAGGTTTTGAAGTGCCTAAAACGGAAAATAAATGCCGTTGTTCGTGTAGTTTCTTCAGTGTCATAATGGCAACTAATAGCTTTTTATACTGTTCACCGGAAGATATACAGTAATTTCTTTGTCAAAAGTATCTGTGACTACACGTAGATCCTCGGGTGTGCTCTGATTAAGATCTAGCAAAATGTAGCCGAAGGGCTTATTTGTCGCCTGAGTGTACGCTGACAGCAGAAATTTGGGGGCGCCTGTGTATATTTGCTTATTGAGAGTTATTAGCGAGCTAGAATCACAAACAACTCGATAAATAATATAGATGGTGCAATTCAAAGCAAGGGTTCTCATACATTTGCTTTGATGAAACAGATTGTGTAGAACTAGGGTTATGGAAATGTTTTCATGATGAGAGCGAACGGTGAACAGCTGTAGCATTTCCTGTGAGAACTGTTCAATGGATTCAGCCAAATCATCAATAATCAGCCATGAGTTTGGTTCAATACTATTGAAAACATCAAGTCCGCGTATGAATTGTATTGGTATAGATGTGGCAATAGCTTTTATTTGATAATAGGGCTCTTGCCAAATACTATAGCAATAATACATTTTCTTTGGTTTTTCCAAAAACATTTTATTACAATTTTGAATTATTTTAGCTAAAAGTGTCGTTTTCCCTGACATTGATGGACCACACAAAAACGACCTGAATGGTGTTTAAAATTGATACATACTGCTGCTGCTGTTGACAACAGTCAGACTACAATTAACTGTAAACCATACTTGTCCAATGAATAAATAATAATTTTTTCTTAGATCTATATAGTACGTTAACAACAAAAACAATGTTTCATTCATTTATTCGACATAAAAACTCTTGTTCAACAAGAACAAAAACTCTATTTGTTCAAACATGAACAACATAAAAAAACACTTCTGTTCAAATACGAATAACAATATTTATTATCAAAAACCCTTTTGTTCAACAAGAATAACACTTTATGTACAACACTTATTGTCATAAAAAAACACTTTTTGTCAAGTGAGAACCCTATTTGTCCAACAAGAACACACTATTTGTAAAACATCACTATTTGTACAACAACACTTAGAAAAACACGACCACGAACTTAAAATAGCACAGTTGAAAATTATGAATTTAATACCCTCCACCCTCCGGGGAGCCGCGGGGCCGAAAGCCGGCCGCGGGCAGGACCCCCCCCCCCCCCCGGGAACTCCGGGCTGAAAGCCGGCCGTGGGTGGGACACCTCATCCCCCCGGGAGCCACAGGACCAACCCAGGGCGGGACCCCCACCCCCCGGGGTCGAAACAGTATACAATAGTCGTCGTCACTGCTGCTACAGGTTGGGTTAGGTCGGGTTAGTTAATTTATGAAAGGTTTAGGTGAGGTTAATTATGAAAGGTTCAGGTTTGAGTGAGGTAAGGTTTGAGTTAGGTTAATTTATCCAGACCAAGTTGATTGCGATAGTCTATGCATTCAACCCGGTCTGAAATACGGTAGTGGCCATTGGGGAGTACACATACACCATTCTCGAGCACAAAAACTTTGTCGGATATATATGATTTTGCATTCTTTTCCACTCTTACAATATAATTTTTATACTGTAGAGAGCAAATTGCAAGCACTTGTGCTCTCAGCACTAGGCTATTCTCTACACAGTCTCTGTACACACTCATGTTGAAATTGTTCTTTACAAAATGTGTAGGCACCCCTTTACACGCCTGCTTTACATCCCTGTTATGAGTTTCCACGCAATAAACTTTAGGACCCGGGAACACCCCCTTGGATATCAAATCACTCCCCGTCTCTGATTTTAAAATTAGTAGCAGATTAGGAGCTTGATGTTTCACCAACTTGGGGTAGAGGTACGGATTCCAGTTAGTGAAATCCATCCGCGAGCTGATATGTTCCCCAAATTCTAAATCCCCCAATAAATCCTCGGTTTTAACTTTTAACAGCAGAGAATCTGTATCCCCATAGTAAACTTGAACTTCCCCCTCCCTTGGTCATTGCACCTTGCACATATTGTAAAAAAACGACAACATGAACTTTTTTGAAATTTCAAGTACTGAACTATCTCCTGCTATATTCTTGTTCAGTACCACATTTCTCTTTTTCCTGTGTAGAAGAACCATGCTCGCCTCTATGCTCGTGAACGATGTAAAATTGGGGGTGGCAATAATTCGTGCACACTCTTGAGGGTCAGTCACGACGTCGCAACGTGATCTTTTGCGTACGTTTTCACACATTTTGCCAAACGCTGAATTTAGAATGAGCTTGTACATTTCCTTCTCTACTTTAGTGTTTGCCCGAGAGCGTTTATCAACAAAAGTGTCGATAAACATCTTTAAGTAGGGTTTTTGATTGGATTGCAGGACCATATGCATTTTGGTGATCTTGAAACCATTGTTCACCATCCAATACAAAAGCACATGATGAACAACGATATTCTCTTTAGGGTCCAGATCTGCAATCAGTTTTTGCTTAGAGGGGGTCCAGTGCATCCTCATATCCTCAACCAATGATCGATTGTAGGGGCTCAGTGAGTACTTGGTCACTGGTCGATTGATACAGGGAAAAACAAAATCTCTGACTGAATTATGAAGCGCCAATGGAATGTGACCATCAATTTCAAAGAACCATCCTTTTGGCCCATTGTCCTCGACGGTGTTAATGTCGGGGAACTCACAAGGATTCTCAAGCCATTTATAGTTCCCACACGGCAAAGAGTAGTGAGACATTGCCAAGGGGTACAATAAGTTCATGTCCAAGAACACTGCATTTGACTTTACACCGGTGCTGTTTTGTCCGCTTGGATCTGTTGTCAAAAGGCGATCCCCATGAAAAACATAACCACCCCTCATTGATCTTTCTACAAAAAGGTGTTGATCTACATCAATTATTAAGCCTATTTCTTCCCTACTAATTTTTAAAATCAAGTCCATCACCAAATGTGGCGTGGAAAAATAATGTCCTATATCTAGTCCAAATTCTGAATAGATTTGATCTGTGTTCTTGCAGACACTATCTAACAGAGTTAAAACGTCACTGGCCAAGTACAGTCTACAATAATCCCACCCATTTTTACAATTCCCCTTAGCCCACACCTTCTTGGCAAATTCATATTCCTCGGCAGTGCATTCACTTTTGGTGAGTGAATTATAGAAAGCTTCAATTGGAGGTAGTTTCACCTCGCTTAAGCCAGCGCCAGAACAGTAATAGTCGTATGCATATACACCTTTACAGGTCAATAGGTCATACTTTTCACTGTCTGGAAAGTGCTGTTTAAGCAAAGGAAAACTATCAAAATTGTCACTTTTCTGCACTTGAATCAATTGACTCAATGCCTTGGGAAAAAACTAAAAGAATCTAAAAACCTGATTTTACTCCAGCACGTATGCCCATTATTTACTACCTTCCATTTCAACTCGAGAAGCACTAGCTTCTCTGCTGATTTGGGGATGATGTTATAGGTAAATGAATTATTTAACCATGGACTATCTACTCCCCCTCCCTCCCTGTGCATACGTGCCAAAGCCGGTAAAATAAATTTTAAATCGCAATTTGAATTATGAATAAAAACTGGAATATTAAACTGCTGGCTAACGTTTATGTTGCATGATTGATGCGCTACCCCTCTAAAATTACTACCTTCAGAGGATATTTCCTGTCACAAGTGATTGCGGTCTCTGACTTTCCCCTTCCCCCCTTTAGTCCCTTTCCCCTTAGTCCCCTCTTTAAACTCCTCCTTACAAACCCAACATATTTTTTGATTTTTAATCGCGAGACAATCCTCTGCAGACAACAGCATTGGGTAATGGGTATTTCTCAAACGAGAAATAGCGCCAATAGCGGTGCCAATTAATTTAGTCAGTGCCTTGACCATGAACTCTCCCTCATCCAACGTTTCGACTATTTCTAACAACTGCATAGTGTTAGAACTGTCTCTTTACGCGTGGGCGTAGGAGACTGCAATAGCTCGATGTTCTCTGATTCGATTTGGAAATCGAGGATCGTTCACTTCCACTAGCTTCGCCTCACAATACAAAGAGATTTTATTGTTCTGGAGGAGGGTGTTTTGAAAATTTTTAAATCGTAAAATAGCCCTATCCCCTGAAACCGTTTCCACTGACTGTTAGCCATGGCGTCTACAATGCTTCACATGATCCCGTAGTTTTATATCGCTACGGAATTGTGACAGGCATGTTCGACAGTAGAAACGCACGCCTAGATCCCTACCCCCTCCCAGAACTCTACTAATGTCTGTAATTGGGTAGAAATGGCCAATTGCATTGGGTTCACTAGGTGGTGTGTACAACAACCATACCCAGTGCTTCACCAATTCAATCGATGGGCCTCTTACTGGGAACACCACCCCCTTCTTTTTAGAACGAACCCCATCCTCAAATTCAGTTTCATATTGAACCACAGTAACGCCGATATTTAAATGGGCATTGGCCCTTTCAAAAATATCAATTGCTATTAGCGTTACTGGGTATTTCACCTCTAAACAAGTGAAATCTACTGGGGGAAAATTGGACCCCTCCTTCCCATGTACAGCCCAGTAGTTTAAATTCGTTTTGGTAGCGTCACGTACTAGAGGCTCGAATGCTGATATGAGAAAAGCGTACTTGAAACATTTTTGACCTGTTTCAAAACAGATTCGCTGAACACTTTTACACCCTTCTAAATCAGGATTATATTTTAAAACTGTTGCCCTTTCCCCATGCCCCCTCTTAAAATAAAATCTTTTTTGAATTTACAAAAATTAACGCTTAAATTTTCAACAAATAAAAATACAGACCCACTTCCATTTTCACTATAATTCTCAAGATGCGTAATAATGTGACCTATCCAATCCGAAAAAACCCTCAAAATTCTCTAAATGTGGATAGACCACTCGCATCTCGGTGTGTACATAGTGATGATAAACCTCGCTTTTTCCCTCATTTAAATAAAATACCTTTCAAACAATAGAAACCTTAATTGAATCCCTACCTCCCCACAACTGAATCTGATTTTCTAGCAGTGCACGAATTCTATCTACATATTCATGGACAATTTCTACAGGGTCAAACACAAAATTACCCCCCAAAAGCGAATTAAAAGGGTCCCCAAAAGTTGCAGTGTAAACAACTATCGTATTTAAAATTGAGTTTGAGAGCTGAAAGTCAGGAAATGATGTAAATTGGATATTGTCCTCCTACCCTCTTGTATATTATCACCACCCCTCCCCCAAATTGTTCATCAATAGGTTTGTTTGAAGACATTTCAGTTGTTTGAAGTGGAAGTATGTAATCAGTGGGGGGAGGGTTCCCTGTTAATTCCCAGGTAAAATTCTCTAAAATTTGTAAGGTGTTTGGACTCAAGTCCCCCTGCTCAACTGCACTATTATTCACATTAAAATAATCGACTAAAAAATTGTCAATGTTATCTGGAATTTGATCTAAAATGATATCATTCCATGTTGAATTGTTTGAGGGCTCCAAAGATGCATCTTCTCCTTCTCCAATCGATGAGGAGGATGATGGTGAATAAGGCACCAATACAACCTATAAAAGAAAAATAGCTTATTTTCAAAGTGTCTAAATCATGCCTATTTTTAAAATTGAATTATTATTTAAAATGCACTTAGTAACATTTACTTCCCTACTCTATATATTCTGAAAGTTCCAGCTTAATACAATCTAAAATATGACATAGAAGGTTTTGATTTGTTCAAACATCCCCTCAAAAAAAATTTTCATATTAATACTCTATATCTGCTTTGAAAAAAAACCGGGGTCTTAACTTGATAGCCTAAATCCTTCAGGCCATATACAACTCTTTCCGATAGAAAATTGTTTTTAAATAAAAGCAGTTTATTTCGCAAAGACTTTGCTATTTACTATGGGGAAATTATGTCCGGGATGTAGTGCCTTTTTTGGCTTCACTATGAAAATTCAGCAGGCTGAATGTATACAATAATTGACCTGATTTAAAAGGGAGAACAATATATTTCCTTAAGGGGAGAAAAAATATCTCTGACACGCTTTTACTGTGATGAAATGAAAGGCCAAAAAAAGGGCTTACTTCTATGTCCCATTAAACTCGGGGAAAACTATAATATTCTAGCGAAAAATAGCATTATTAGTTTCAATGGTGAGATAAAAGGCTCTTTCTCAGTAAACTAGAAATTAGCTAAAAATATTATTATGAGGTTGAAAAATAGCGAAGATGCCTGCAGTAGGCAGAGAAAATAGGAAACATTAAAAAAAGCGGTTTCTTTGACAAGCAAAAAAAATTACTTTATATTTAGGTATCTCTAAGGGGAGGGAGCAGTGAAATTTAAAACAAGGGGTGTGGGGGGGATTATAGCAAAAATAACATTTTAATATCTCTGACAGACTTTTACAGTGTTGAAAAATGGTGAAAAGAAAAGGCTAAAAAAAGTTGGAAGAAATAGATAGATATATCTATAACCAGGTAGAATGTAGAGGTAAAAATGCTTACATTTTTATATTCCGGCTGCACTTGTGTGCCTGAAGGCCCTGGCAAAGCATGAAGGGGGGTAATCTCACGATCTGAAATAGACGTGGCAATTCTTGAAGGCCCTGGCAATGCATGCTGGAGGGCAACCTCCTAACCTTGAATAGACGTGTCAGTTCTTGAAGGACCTGGCGAAGCAGCTTACATGGAGGATACAGGGGGTTGGTAAAGTGTGCCCCTGGATGGTTCAGCTATTACGGCTTGCACAGATGTGGCAACGGCGATGTCACTGGCAGGCTGCATTGGTTCCTGATTGGATTGGACTTGGGCAGGCATCAATTGTCTGGAGAACCTCGGCCAGCGGCCATACTGCACAACTGTCGCCTTCGCAAGGGTTTTATTATTACCTCTTGCTCTCTTTTCAGGAGGAGGCGCAAATTCATCATAATTGGCCTTAAAAGAAGAAAAAAATTAGTATTGAAAAATGATTTCCTTTTGTTTTCAGATGAAAAATTAGTACCCCCCGCCCCATAACCAGAATTTTGTTTAGAAAGCATTTATCGCAAAGAAGCCTCTCCCCTCTTTTCAGCAAAGCAAAAAGTTAAAATTTGCAAGAAATATACTAGGCTTCGAAATCAAATGTTTTTATTGCACAACTTGTGAAAAATAATTCCCTTGACAAACAGTAGTCTATAGCCTTATGATAGAAATCAATGTTTCTATTTTTACCATTTAGAAATTTTTTTAAATGTTCCAGTCTATAGGCTTTAAAATAGAAAAAATAGCTCGTTAACACATAGCTTATAGGCCTAAAATTTGCGATCATAGGTAAAAATGCTATTCAATTTAAACATAATAAAGCTATGTATCTTTTTCTTAAACCCGCCCCCTTACTTTTCACGCGAAGAAACAGTTTGTTTTCACCGTACAACGAAGCTGTTAGAAGCGAGGCATTGCCCCTTCCCCCCTTTTACATAATGTCCTAAAAATATTGTTAGACCTTAATTTTGGAAATAACTCGTTTCACTCTTACATAGAATAGAATTCCAATGTCCTAAATATCTATATTAATTTTGCAGACAATTTGTTCTCAGTTCTTTCAGACAACATAGAACTACGCAAAGCATTGACACGATACAAAGGTTAATTAACAATAATCTCTCTTTCCACGCGAAGGTTGTCTATGCAGCTCCCCTTTTATAAGAGGATTAAAGCCTTAATCACACACGGTTTTGTCTTGGCCGTAAAGAGAGCACATTCTATTTGATGATTTTAAATGCATGATGGGAAAATGACATTTTTTTAGTTAAAAAAATTATTTTTAATGAATGAATTAAAGTCGTAAACAGGGGGGAAGGGAGGATGGGATTTACGTAATGGAAAAAGAGCATGTTTTACGCTTTCTATCGAGTATAAACAACACATAGTGGAGTTTGTATTGTGTGGGGGGGGGGGGGGTAGCTGAATTTGAATTTACTGGAGGGGTGACTATGTAAAATGATTTTATTTGGAAATTACCTCAGAAAATTTACTAAATAGAACTCACATTATAAATCGATGTTTTTAATTTGACTGGAAAAAGTATCTTCTCAGAGAAACCTTATGGCTAAGCCGCTATCGTAAGGATTTAGCAAAGCAGGATGTACTTGACAGATATAAAAAATTATCAGCTATTTTAATCTTCGTGGGAAATCTGTAAGTCAAGCCATAGCTGTGAAAACAGTATATTAAGGGATTGACAGAAAGTTGACATTTGCCTTTAGATAAGATACAGAATTTGTCATAAACTGAATTAAAGTCGTAAACAGAGGGGGGAGGGGTTGTTGTTTACATGGTAAAAAGAGCGTACTTTACGCTTTCTATTTTATAGACATCATATAGTGGAGTTTGTATTTTGGGGGGGGGGGTACCTGAATTTTAATTTACTGGATGGGTGACTATGTAAAACGATTTTATTTGGAAATAAACTAGGAAAATTTACTAAACTGAACTCACGTTATAAATCAATGTAGCCAGAGTGTCCAAATCAATAATATCCGATGCTTTATCCATGGTGTCTTAGAACTTTATGAAATTTTAATCACAACGCATGTACGTTATATACAAAATCTCAAGGGCTAATTATGATGTAATGGGAAACCTTATGTAACCGACTCCCTGATTGGCTTAGAAGGGGACACGTGATTCTGTTTCCCGTTTCGAATCAATACATTCCCCCACCGATTATGTAATCAATTTCTCAGAAATTCACTTCCCCTTCGATTACGCAATCAATTTCTCAGAAATCCTCTCCCGTTTGTGGATCAATACATCTCTCCCCCGTTAATGCGCATGTGCAAACTTCGTCCCGGAGACAATACACTTGGAAACAACAAATAATTCGACCTTGACCCCATTAGACATTAATAAACCATGAAAACACATCAAAGTGAGAAACATCCTGTTTTTTCATTCTCAGTGACAAAAACCATAAAAACATGCATAAATTATGTGTAATCAGCGCTGGTACCCCTTTCCCTACTAACATCAAAACTTAAAACGAACAGAAAATATTACAAGTATGAATGGGTTCACCCCCTAGTCAATACCTCGCTCTTTAAGCCAAAGATTTTTTAGTACTTTCATAAGAGCTATTTATTCTAAATAACGGCATTTGTGATTAAGGGGTCATTTTTAAAGAATTAAAACAAAATTCAAACTTTAGCTTTAAAGAGTGAAGTATTGACTAGGGGGCGAGCCCCCTAATATACGTATTAAAAATCTATGAATATAGAAGTTCGTTACGTAAGTTAATTCGTAAGTTACGTATATTTATTACTAATAAAAACGTTCGTAAATAAAATTAAAAAACTTTCGAGAGAGCCATTTAACCAAATAGAAGTAAAACTAAAATGAAAATTTTGTTTTAATTATTCATGTACGATGAGCCAAAATCAAAAACCTGTATTAATTCAAAATGTTTAATTAAATTAAAAAAACAAGTTTTCTTAACTGAAAGTAAGGAACGACGTTAAAACTTAAAACGAACAGAAATTATTCCGTGTATGAAAGGGGCTGTCCCCTCCTCAACGCCTCGCTCTTTACGCTAAAGTTTGACTTTCTCACAACTCTTTTTTTTAAACAATAAAAATCTTAAGCGTAAAGAGCGAGGCGTTGAGGATCAGAAGAAAGATCACAGATTTTTTATTTTTATTAATTTTTTCCCCAGGAGTGATCGTATCGATCCAGTACTCCTAGAATATCGTAAGAGGGCTCATTTGAACGGAAATTAAAAGTTCTAGTGCCCTTTTTAAGTGACCAAGAAAATTGAAGGGCAACTTGGCTCCCTCCCACGCTCATTTTTTTCCCAAAGTCACCCAATCAAAATTTTGAGATAGCCATTTTGTTCAGCATAGTCAAAAGTCTAATAAATATGTGTTTGAGGATGACTTAATCTCCCACATTTCCCGGGTGAAGCGCTAAAAGTTATGAACTTAGCCCATTGTTTATATATAGTATTGGTTAATGGGAAGTATAAAGACGTTTCAAGAAGGATTTTTTTTCTGATGGGGGGCTGTCGTAGGAGGGGGTTACGGGGGAGAATCCTTCCATAGAGAATGTTTCCTTGGGGGAAGGGACATTTTTATGAAGTGGGCGCGGGATTTCCCAGCATTATTTAAAAACGATCAGAAATTAAATAAGAAAAAACTAGTTTTTTTCAACTGAAAGTAAAGAGCAGCATTAAAACTTAAAACAAACAGAAATTATTACGTATATGAGGGGGTTCGCCCCCCCCCCTAGTCAATACCTCGCCCTTTTCGCTAAAGTTTTTTTTAGTACTTTTGAAAGAGCTGTCCATTCTAATTAACCGGCCTTTGTGATTCAGGGGTTTGTGATTCTAACAAAATTTGAACCATAGCGTAAAGAGATAGGTATCAACTAGGGGGCAAACTTCCTAATATACGTAATAAAACATACGAATATGGAAGTTCGTTATGTAAGTTAATTCGTAAGTTACGTCAGAAGAAAATTTCGAAAAAGCCATTTAGCCAAAAAAGTAAAATTAATATGCAAATTTCGTTTTAATTATTCATATACGGTGAGCCAAAATCAAAACTGCATTAATTCAAAAACTTTCAGAAATTAAATAAAAAAAACTAGTTTTTTTTTAACTGAAAGTAAGGAGCGACATTAAAACTTTAAAACGAAATTAAACGACATTAAAACGAACAGAAATTATTCCGTATATGAAAGTGGTTGTTCCCTCCTCAATACCTCGCTCTTTACGCTAAAGATTGAATCTCTCACACAACTTTATTTTTTAAAACAATAAAAAAAACTTTAGCGTAAAGAGCAAGGTATTGAGGAGGAGACAGCCCCTTTCATATACAGAATAATTTCTGTTCGTTTTAAGTTTTAATGTCGCTCCTTACTTTCAGTTAAGAAAAACGAGTTTTTTTTATTTAATTTCTGTAAGGAACTGAGATCTGACACATTACTACGCTAATACCAACCCTACAAATTAAGTTAATTATTCTTATTATAACATTGAAAAATGTCAATTGTGGCCAAACGCTAGATGGTGTCCAGTTGTTTTTTTTGTTTTTTTTTGTCGCCAGTTCCCACTCTTGAAAGTTGGTCATACACTTTATTCTCAAATAGGCACAATTGTGGTTAGTTAGAATGTGATCCCATCTGAGATACAATAGTTTATTCAAATTTATTTAACTAAAACAAGCTTACCTGTTAGGAACGGCAGTTCGTCAACCCAAGCTGTTGATATAATAAAATTTGTTATGTTGAATCTTTCATATAGCTCAATTAAAGGGGTTTTATATATCATGTCAAAGCAAATAGCTACACCAAATGAAACACCAAAATCTGTTGAAAATACAGCATAATCTACATCGTTTGGTTTGTCCATTGCCAGCTCACCAAAAAGGTTTGTTTTTCTATATCTAAAAATAAATTTATTTAACTGATTGACCCATTAAAAATATGTACACAAATTTATGGTTTTCCTACCAACTAAACAAATTAACGTTTCTTGTTTAAGACACCGAATCCTCTATATGACATTTTTCTGTATTTTTGAAAGTGCATATCATACTAATAAGATTTGGTTTTCTTTTCATACCGGAGAAGTAAACTGACCTTTGTGTTCCGGATAATTCTGCTGTAAACGAATGAGTTTCACACAAGGCAGTATCTAAAAGGGGATGGGGTTACTGGGTTTGAACCCCCTACCGCTGAAATTTTTCCAACTAAAAAAAATTAGTGAAATGCATAAAATAAACTCTTGATGTGTTTCCCCTTGGTGGTAGCTATCATTTCAGTCTTCATTTGGAACCACTGCTAGTTCTTAAAACAAATTACTCAGTTTCTGAATTTCTGAAATTCGTACCGGCCAATAACAAGTCAAGGTCTTTTTGATTTTGGATGTTGGATTTCATCTGAGATTTGGGATGATGTTTTGACGTGTGTAAATCTTAATTCAAAGGTTAGTTTGTTTCGAACAAAATTAATGACAAATTACCAAAACTGTTTCCCAGAGGTTAAAAAGAGGTTAAAATAAACCTTACATTAATGAAAAACAAAACAGACTAATCCATTTCAAGCTAAAAATTTTTTGCCTCGAAAAGAAGGAGGAAGCTTTGACACTCCGCAAACAAATAAAGAAAGAAATACGTCGTAGCTGCTTCTCGTTATGGTAAGAATAAATTAAATTACTTAAAACAGAGCAAACCTCAGCAATGGTTTAAGAAAGTGAAAGAAATAGGGGGTCGGGCGTGCAAGAGCCTTGATTTTCTTCTGGATGAACCGCCTAAACAGACAGCCAATGAGCTTAATGAAAACCTAGCTAGCATTGTGCAAATTTTCCGCCTTCTCTCGAAAAACCAGCCAAACCCTGAAACTCCAAAAGGTAAAATTCTGGAAATTTCAGCGAAGCAAATAATAGAAAAAAAATACAGAAACTGCAAAAAACTAGCATTTGTTCCATTGATGTCCCAATTGATCTGATATAAGCATTTCCTGATAATCGAAAGTGATTTGAGGGCAACTAACCCCCTCACACGTCCACCTTTTCCCCAAACACATCCAATCAAAATTTTTGGATAGCCATTTTATTCAACGGAGTTGAAAGTTTTTGAAATTAGATCTTTAAGAATGACAACCCCCCCCCCCCGCATCCCTCACGGCAAGGGTTGTAAGTTATGCACTGGGGGCATATAAGGTTTTTATAGAAAGCGATGTTATAGAAACTTCAAAAAGGGCTCATTCAGTTGCAAATTGAAAGGGCTAGTGCCCTTTTTAATAGTCGAAAGTGATTGAAAGGTAACTAACCCATCTCTCACGCCCACCATTTTCCCAAACACATCCAATAAAATTTCGAGATAAGTTCTTGACATTAGGTCTCTTAGGATGATAACCCCCATAGAGCCCTCAGTGCAGGGGTTGTAAGTTATGCCCTGGGAGTATACAAGGTTTATATAGGAAGTTGTTGTTAAAATTTCAAAAAGGGCTCATTTGATTGGAAATTGAAATTGCCCTTTTAAATTGTCGAAAGTGATTGGAGAGTAATTAACCCCCCTCTCACACCCACCATTTCCCCGAAAAAATTTAATCAAAGTTTAGAGATATCCATTTTGTTCAACGTAGTTGAAAATTCTGGAAATTATGTATTTAAGGATGATAAACCCCCCAGAACCACCAGGGCAAAGGTTGTAACTTATACCCTGTAACTTATGCCTTCCCAAGGCCAGATCATAATTTGCACTTTACTAAAAAATACAAATGAATGTGCATTGCCAGTCTAATATACATATCTGATATTTAGTAATCAAAATGTTAATATTATTTGATTTTTTAAAGTTATAAAAGTAAAAACATTTATATTTTTTTCAGTAAAGTGCAAATTATGTTCTGGCCTTGGGAAGGCATAGGGGTTTTGAGCAGAACTTATGTTAATTTCTGCTTGTTTTGAGTTTGACTCGGTTATTTATTGTAATTTCTGTTCGTTTTGGGTTTCATTTATTTATCGATGCTGATTTGTGGTAGTTTCATGTTTTTTAGATTATTTGATTTTATTTTTAATCATTTTTGTTTAATGGAGTTCTTTACTTTTCTTTGAAAAACTTATTTTGGTGGAAATTTTTTTTAATTAATATAGTTGAAAGGCTTTTTCCTATTAATCAAGTTAGATGGACCCAAAATGACATTAGAATTGAAAAACTACATCATTTTTCCCCCTTAGCACTCTTAGCGAGGTCAAAGAGGGTGCAAAATCAGAATCTTATTTTTTTTTGGTGGATTGAAAGGTCCTTTCCTATATTTTAAGTCAGGAGAGACCAAAAATGATATCAGAATTGAATATTTCATCACTTAGTATCCCCTTTCTACCTCAGGCGAGGTCAGAAGAGATGAAGATACCATTCAAGTCTTGGAAGACCGAAGATGACATCCAAATTAAAAAAAAATTTCATTTAGTACGGTACTTCATTTCCACCTTAAACAAGGTCAGAAGGGGATAAAAAATCAGATACTTAATATGTGTAATATTTGGTGAATTGAAAGGTTTTTCCATTTCAAGTCAGGGAAGACTAAAAATGAATTCAGAATCAAAATTTTTTATCACATAGCACCCTATTTCTACTCTAGGTTTAGTCAGAAGGGACAAAAATGCAATTGGCGGTATTATAAAATAATAATATATAATTGAAAAAATATATAATTAAAAGGTCGTTTCCTATTAATCAAGTTAAGTGAGACCCAAAATGACATTAGAATTGAAAAATTACATCATTTTACCCCCCTTTGCACCCTTAACGAGGTCAGAGAGGGTGAAAGCACCCATTCTTACTCGTGGCCTACATTTGGTTTTAACGGTGCTGTACTTCAATTTCGCACTCATGAACTCAAATATGAAGAAATTTTGGCTTCTCTATTAATTTTAACTTCAAATGCCTGGGAGGGGGAGGTAACTTTACTTACATCAATAATTTTTGCTGGATGTTATACTTTTTTCAGGGCTAAAGAGTGCAAATGTAAACAGAAGATTTTCTTCAAATGCTCCGTAAAGTCTGTCTTGACTTTCGAGCTTTCATTTTAACCCTTCATCCTCACTCTTTAACACTGGGGTGGGTGCGAGGAGAACATCAGAAGATTGCCATATTTAAATTAGCTCTTGGATTTGACAAATTTGGTTATTATTGTAAAAAAGAACTTCAATCACAAAAAAAATCAATCACAATTTTGTTCTCAATTACCATGACTCTGAAAGAATCACAGTTTCGCTTTGATTAAAAATCTATTGAATAAAACACAAAACATGGCTTAACTATATTGGTTATCAGGATCATAATGATCCTGATAACCAAATTCAAAATCTACCGTGTCAAACACCTTTTTTAAATTTAATAAAAATCGTCATCGGGGTGTTCCAGCTTTCTAAGTCATAATTAATACTGTATTGTCGACTATGTGGTTTTTAGCATAAGTTGTTAAGTGATCTTTTATGACTACCACAGAATAGGCCCAATTACCAAAGTCATCCATGTGCTATATCGTGCATAATTTTCTCACAGGTTTTGAAAATGCTGGGAGGATTTATATTGGTCTCCAATTACAGCGCTGTGCTGTAAAAATATAAGCATGCCATATATTAAATACGTAACCTAACCTAGGTACCTTTCCCCCCGTAAACCTAAAGAAACAATCGTTTAAATATTGTAACTCATTGAGAAACCACGGCTTTGCTCCATTTACTGACGAAAAGAGGAAACACTTGAACAAACTCAGAAGATCGATCAAAACCACATACCAAAGGAACAAATACTTATCAAACTTATCAAACATTTCAGCCAAATCCGATTAGAGGATTTGTGAGGGAGGGTTAGCCACGCCCCATTCTTTGCAATCTTTGGTTTGTCGTGTGGTATCGTTCCTTTGCTGTATTAATCTAAAAAAAACAAAGTTTTTCCAAGGAAGTAAATAGCGAAGTTGAAACTTAAAACGGACAAAAATTATTGCTTCACAGCCTATCCAATATATATCAATCAAACTAGTACAAATAAACCAACTAATTATGTATACCTGTGTTTTTAGGATTATAGAAAACTAGCGCTTTACTGAAAACACAAAAATCAAGTATTAAAAACAGGAATATTTATTTGGGAGTGAAAAGTGAGAATGAAGCCTGACAACAATAAACTAATCTACAAAGCTTTTCATAATCTTACACCAGTTGTGACATCAGTGACTTTCCATATACAATTAAAATTATCGTAAAAACATAAGCGTAAAATTAAATATTTTTTTAATAACCGCAAAGTCATTGAACAGCATACAGATTATTGGATTAATTTATCAGGTAGCATTTTGGAATAATATTCAATAGTGCTTTAAGCTATAATATCAATAGTGATTAATAAACAATCTTTAAATGTAAGAAATATGCTTTAGTATTACTTGAAATGAAGATCAAATAAGACATAATATGAATTCTGAAAATATGGTTATTTGTGAATTTCAATACAGTGAATTTCAAGCTATGATACAAATTCTAAAGCAAGTCTATAGTCCTAATCTTAATGCTATCAAGATGGCTTTACTTCGAACTTGTCTACAAAGTAATCATGACATGTCCTTTTTAAAACCAAGACGTCAGCCAGGCATTAGAATGAGCCATCGTGCAGAAATGATACAAAATTAAACGAGAAAAAAAAAGTAAAGCAACAATCCTAAAATAAATTGTTATTTATCTTAAAAGGGATTGATCCTAAAAGGGATTGATAATAATTTTATTCTGTAAAAAGTGTACTTAATTGGTTTACTTTTACTGTACCAAAATTCCTATATTATTGTTTTCAGTAAAGCGCTAGTTTTCTATAATCCTATAAACACAGGGTAACATAATTAGTTGGTTTATTTGTACTAGTTTGATTGATATACACTAGATAGGCTGTAAAGCAATAATTTTCGTCCGTTTTAAGTTTCAACTTCGCTCTTTACTTCCTTGGAAAAACTCTGTTTTTCTTAGATAAATCTTTTCTCGTTTTTTATCCAAATTTAATGTAGAAACAACCCTGCCATGATGTTTTTTATTTATACGGAATAATTTCTGTTCGTTTTAAGTTTTAATGTCATTCCTTAATTTCAGTTGAAAACTTATGAAGCTGTTTAAGGGCGCATTTAGAAGCTTATATTTATGCCTAGTCACTTTTTATAAATTTGACTTGATAGCACATTCCCATAAAGTGCACTTTCTGTTTTTCCACCCATTTTTTTTTTTTCAAATGAAAAAAGTGCCTTTTTCAATAAAGTAACCAAAAAAGGTGTTTTTCAAAACCTAGGCAGGAGCAAAAAGTAAGAGGGCAGGGACGTCCCTTCCCCTCAATTACCGCCATTAGAACTAGCACAGAGGCTTCATCGCAGAGTGAAGTTTGAGGTTTAATTCAACATTGTTGATCATTCTAGGTTAACTTTCGGTAGATTTTTAGTTGAAAAGTTTTTAGTTTTAGTTAATTTTTTTTTCGCAATAATCTTTTACTTTTAAGATGAGTAGAAGATTTATGAAACTTACTCAGGGGGTTTGGAGGGGGAGTATATGTGAGGGGTTCTTATAAACCTGCAGTTAAGGGCTTTGGACCATAATTGTTGCAATTGTACCGTCTTATGCTTCCAAACTGTTCCACTTAAGAAGTGGCACCAAAAGTGCCATTTTTAGTGCTATATGGCACCTATAGATGGTAGAATTGATAAAAAGCACGTAGATATGAGTAATACGTAGCTTTAAAATGAGTCTTCCCGGGATATGCTTGGGAAAATGAGTGCATCACATTTGCAAAAATAGTGGATTATCTAAAAAGTAATGATAAGAAGGGACAAACCATGATTGAAAAAAAAAAATCCAAGGAGAAATCAAACGCATGATAATCGAATTTGAAGTCCAGCGCTATACTAAGAGAACCACGCCTCTAATAATCTAATTTAATTTATTTTTGTTTGTACGACTTTAATTGCGTAGCTTATTAAGGGGGCCTGGAGCAGGAACCTGCAGGAGGTGTTTTTGCAAACCTCGAGTTAAGGGTTTTGGATCATAATTATCACAATTATACCGTTTTATATTTTCAAGATTTTCCACTTAAGAAGTGGCACCAAAAGTGTTGTTTTCTGTGCTATATCTCACTTACGAATTGTGGAATTGATAAAAGCCCGTAGATATGAGCAAAAGTTTTCAAATCAAGCATTAAATATCACTCTAAGAAGTTCTGGGAGCCACTAGCCCTACCTTTTCGACTTCAGACATAGCCAAAAAGTGCCATTTTTAGTACCATTTGAAACTTGCAAATGGCGGAATTTATAGGAAGAACGTAAATATGAGCAATCAAAAATCTATCTACGATGTTCTGGTTGCCAGCTAGCCCCACCCCTTGAGAAATGATATAAAGTGCCCTTTTCTATGCCATATGGCAATTGCGGATCGTGGAATTTATATAAACCACGTACATATGAGAAATAGCTTTTAAATGAGCTCTTAAGCCTCTCTCGTATGATGTTCTAGTAGCCCGCTAGGCCTGCAAAAAAAAGAAGAAAAAAGACCATTTTATAGTTTTTTAGCTTTTAGTCACTATGGGCTGTGGTTCACTCTTTACTAGGTTGTATCTACCGTTGCAATCATGATACCAAACAGTCGAGAAGTTTGCTGAATGTACGATCTGAACAAACCGATTTCATAGCCACAAGGATAAATGACGAGCGACAGAATGCATTGGACTTGTATAATTTAGGCTATATATTTGCACATTAGGGGGGTGGGGTTAAGGTTAGGTTGAATTAGTTTTTTAACCCCTTTCTGAGATTTATTTTACCCCCTCACCCCCCTTAATGTGCAAATATTTACCCCGAATTATATTATTGTATAAACGAAAGTATTATATTTTCATCATGTTATGGCATCTTTCATTATGATTAGCCTAACAGCCCTTCTTGAGTGTGTTTGTATAATACATAAGTACCAGTAATTTTTCTTTCCATAGGGCATAGACTAATGCTACCAATTTTCTGTGTGTTTTTAAGTTAATTGCTGATTGTGGAATTTTAAAGGAAGGGCGTAGAAAGGGCGTAATATGATATAGGGCAGGGGGAGGCAACTGCCCCCTTCAGACCCAAGTTTGCCCCCCCAGACCTCATTTTCCCCCGGCTAAATTTTTTTTCCTTAAAAAAAAATAAAACTAAGATAAGCCTTCATAATTCAAGCATCCAGAGAAACAGGTCAGTTTTCTATAGTATATCTTTGCCTCTATGGTAATATATGGCTTATTTTTCCATTTTCACTATCATTTTCACTTGATTTGGAAAAATTGGATCCAACTTTGCCCCCCCCCACCTCAGGATTCTGACGAAATTGCTCCACTCACGTTGATATGAGCAATATCTGTTATATGAGCTATTAAACATCTGTCTAGACACATGCGATACCAATAAGCCCAATAACAATACGCTCACGCCGATACGCGTGATATAAATACTCCCGATGCCGACACAGTGTGCAGCCCTTTCTCCATGGAGTATGGAGGGTCGTATCATCACCAAAACCAAAGATATTTGACCTTTGAACTATGTTGAACAAAAAGACTATCTCAAAACTATGATTGGATGACTTTGGGGGGAGGGGATCTTCAGGGGGGGGGCTAGTTGCCCTCCAATATTTTTGGTCACTTGAAAAGGACACTAGAAAATTTAATTTCCGTTCGAACGAGCGATTATACATCTCTCTGTGATGTGCTGGTCACCCCCTAGCCCTGCTAGAAAAAAAAAACAAAAAAAAAAACGGGACACATCACAAGGAAAAATTCATTTTCTTTTTTGTTCAAGGAGGGGGACTGTAATTGCTCTGTAAATGGGTTTCAATCATGGTGATTCCAATGGTACACTTTTCATTTTGATCTGACGCCATTTTTGAGGGGTTTCATGCTTTTTTCGAAATCATCACAAATTTCTTCTCGCAATAAACTTTTACTTTTAAGACGAACCAAAAAAACAGTCACCATTCCTCAATCAGTGTTAGATGGCAATATGTTTCCACAAGACAGATTATTCCTAAACATGATTTTTGACTTTTGATTCTGACCGTATTAAAGGGTTTATAGTAAATTCTCCCAACAGACTAATGAGACTTACTAAGGGACCTGGGAGGAAGAGTATAAGGGAAGGGTCCCTTGTAAATCTCGAGTTAAGGGCTTTGGAACATAAGTAGTATGCTGAGTATGGATTTGCATACCGCTATAGGGAACACCATGCTATTTGCATACCGCTATAGGGAACACCATGCTCTTTGCTGACCGCTCTACACCTTTTCAAAGAGAGTGACTATCCCATCACAATGTCATATGGATTTGCTGACTCTATGTTCCTTCCCATGCTATTTGGGGACATTATGTTCCTTCCCATGCTATTTACCTACAGCTCTACACCTTTTCAAACAGAGTGAGTAGAACCTGTCAAAGAGTTTGATAACCTCTAGCTTAAAGGCATCTCATCGGGTTTGATTATGAATTCATCGTGTCTAGAATTGATTGGCATATGGTGTTAAATCATTTTGCGTAAAAGCTAACTCTATTTGCAAAAAAGGGGATAGCATTTGCGAATTGGACTCTATGAACGATATTAATTTTCGATTGAATAATAGGGATGTGAATGATCCTAATTAGTGATCGGATTGTATGAAGGTGGTAAAAAAGGGCTAAACTGATTATCAGTTAAGGTAACTCCTTGGGCTTGTTAACTCATAGCTTATTTATTATAAATTTGGAATACCATCAATCTATGAAAATGGTTAACAATGATAAAATGGTCTTGTGACTTGACCTAGCTTTACTTCTTCAAAGTGTTGTGTATAATACACACGTGGCGTTTGAACAGTGCTGTCAATTTAAAATAGAGTCTAACGTTATAGTATACTAACAAGTTGATACTAAGAGAGATGTAGATGACAAGAAAAGAATTTTAATAAAGAAATTCAGAACAACCCTTAGAAATCCTTACAAATCAAGTAGTGAGGTGTTTATGAGTACGGACCGTCAAGGATCATCAGCACCAATGACCCTAACCACCAGGGACCTCAACCCACAAAGGTTCCCTATCCCCAAACTCCAAAGAAGTCCCCTCCCCCAAACTTTTTGGCCCACCTCATTTTTTTTATACTTCTTTTTGAAGTTTTTTTAATATTTTTTTAACATGATATATTTTTTCAACTTTTTTTACATCTCTTAGAATGACATATACTAAAAACATAAAAAAAATCACATTAAATATTTTCCAAATTCAAAATGAGAATGATATAGAAATGTTAGTCGTGACTTTTACTATTAGAAAAATAATGTTTGCAGTAGCACTTTTTTTTAACTAAATTTTTTTTTGACTTCGAAATTATTCAACTTTTTTTTACGTATCTTAAAATGACATGAAATATGCCTACGGCTCTAAAAATTGTACTCTATGCTAGCTCAGAGACACGATACAGCTTTCCCACTGATACTCTATGGTCGGTTATCGACACTACCTAGTTTACTGCATGTATTCAATGAGTATTTTTTACGCAGTGACGATAAACACATAACTAATATCTCTAAAAAAGTGAAGATGAAGCATTTTAAGAAAGTGTGTTCACATGATAGTGTTAATGTAGCATTGAATGCTGACAAGGAGAAGTATTTAAACTATGAAATAAGTACAAGTGGTAGCACTATCGGAAACGTATGCGTGCATTGTCATGACAATAAGGAATTAAATTTCTTTGGAGTACCAAAAAAATTCTATTGTACAAATGGTGGATATGCGAGACTGAGATCTCCGGAGATGATTGCACTCAAAGAGAACGCTAACATAAAAATAATAGTGGATGAAGAGGGGTATTTTCAATCTAGTGCTTCCGGTACCATGCTACCTGTTGATAGAGCCTATCGTCATCTTTTAGGTATTAGCATTCAAATGAAAGGAAAGACAAAAAGAAAGGCCTACTCTTCTACTAATATAATAAACCATATCTTGTCTACGTGCCGGAACTGTTACCTTTGTCAAAATGATGTTGTAATAGACAGTGAAATTGCCGGAAAAATAAAAATGGCATTGGTAAAAACTATCACTTAGGAATATCAAGATGAATCGATGAAAAACAAAGCGCCAGCAAACGTTACTACCGTTAATCAAACAGTCAATGAATCAAATAATACCAAAGATGAAACGCATATTGAACCTGTCGGTGACACACCAGTAAATATTGTTTATGAGTCAAATGGAATAATGATTATTTTACCGATTACGAGTTAAGAGAAGACAATAGCTACAATATCAAGAGAGAACATGGAGAACTACTTTATGGAACAGATTCAAAATGTCCAAAGTTGATCATTGATATTAACAATATAGAATAATGTATTTTTGTATTAATATTCTACATGGCATTGTTTCATTAAAAATATATTATGCATTACATTGTTATCCGTTCATTAGTTTTAGAGTATGCTAGCATATCAAACATTTAGAATGTCTATTAAAACATCGGAGATGTAAGAAAAGGAATTTGCATACATCTATTGTCATACACACGGTATAACATTGACAAAATCTAAGTATCAGAGTGACTAAAGTTTTTCTATCAACATCTTTGTCAGATACATCGGATAAAATAGACTAAATCTAAGTATCAGCTTGAATAAATTCTTTATCAACATCCTTTCTCAGATAGGTTGGATAACATTGTCAAAATCTATGTATTACAGTGGATAAATTCTTCAACTTCCCTTTGTCTGAAACATAAGATAACATTCACAAAATCAGTGTATTAGAATGAATAAATTCCTTATCATCATCCTTTGTCAATTACGTCGGATAAAATTGAGAAAATATAAGTATCAGAGTAAATAAATTCTTTGTCAATGTCTTTTTGACAGATACGTTTGATAACACTGACCATATGTAAGTATCATAGTGAATAAATTCTAAATCAACTTCTTTGTCTGATACATCAGGTAACATTCACAAAATCTAAGTATCAGAGTGAATAAATTCTTTATCAACATGCTTCGTCATATATGCTTGATAAAATTTAGAAAATCTAAGTATCAGAGTGAATAAATTCTTTATTAATGTCTTTTGACAAATACGTTTGATAACACTGACGTAATTCAAGTATCGAATTGAACAAATTCTTTATTACAATTCATTATAGATATCATTTGTCAGATACGTCGGATAACATTGACAAAATCTATTTATTAGAATGAATAAATTCTTTATCATCATCCGTTGCTGGATATGTTATTATGAAAAAAATGTAAGTAAGTAAGTAACAAACTCTTTCTTGAATTCAATTCTTGGATAAACAATACAGAAATTTAATTCAGGAAATTATGAAAAAAACAACAAATTCTTTATTAAAATTCTTCATCGATTGAATTCGATTCCTGGACAGACAATACAGCTATTTCACAAAATATAAGTATCAGAGTGATTAAATTCTATATCAACATCTATTTCTCGGATACATAGGATAAAATTGACAAAATCTATGTGTTAGAGTGAATAAATTTTTTTTTATCAATATCTTTTGTCAGATACATCGGATAAAATTGACAGAATCTAAGTGTCAGAGTGTATAAATTTTTTTATCAGCATCCTTTGTCAGATGCATCGGATAAAATTGACAAAATCTATGTACCAGAGTGAATAAATGCTTTATCAACATCCTTTGTCGGATAAAATTGATAAAATATAAGTATCAGAGTGATTAAATTCTATATCAACATCCTTTTCTCGGATACATAGGATAAAATTGACGATTTCTAATGTTAGAGTGAATAAATTTTTTTGTTATCAAAATCTTTTGCCAGATACATCGGATAAAATTGACAAAATCTAAGTGTTAGAGTGAATAAGTTTTTTTTTATCAACATCCTTTGTCAGATACATCGAATAAAATTGACAAAATCTAGATATTAGAGTGAATAAATGCTTTAACAACATCCTTTATCGGATATGTCAGATAAAATTGACAAAATCTAAGTATCAGTGATTAAATTCTATATCAACATCCTTTTCTCAGATACATAGGATAAAATTGACAAAATCTAAGTGTCAGAGTGAATAAATTATTTTCTTATCAACATCCTTTGTCCGATACATCGAATAAAATTGACAAAATCTAAATATCAGAGTGAGTAAATACTCTATCAACAAACTTTATTGGATATGTCGGATAAAATTGACAAAATCTAAGTATCAGAGTGATTAAATTCCATATCAACAATTCTTTCTCGGATACATGGGATTAAACTGACAAAATCTAAGTATCAGAGTGAATAAATGCTTTATCAACAACCTTTAAATGCATTATCAACATCATTTGTCGGGTATATCGGATAAAATTGACAAAATCTAAGTATCAGATTGATTAAATTCTATATCAACATCCATTTCTCGAATACATGGGATAAAATTGACAAAATCTAAATGACAGAGTGAATAAATTTTTTTTATCAATATGTTTTGTCAGATACAACGAACATAATTGACAAAATCTGAATATCAGAGTGAATAAATGCTTTATCAGCATTCTTTGTCGGATATGTTGGATAAAATTGACAAGATCTAAGTGCCAGAGTGAATGAATTTTTTTTATCAACATCTTTTGTCAGATACATTAAATATAATTGACAAAATCTAAGTATCAGAGCGAATAAATGCTTTATCAGCATCCTTTGTCAGATATCTTGGATAAAATCTAAGTATCAAAGTGATTAAATTCTATGTCAACATCCCTTTCTCGGATACATGGGATAAAATTGACAAAATCTAAGCATCAGAGTGAATAAGTTTTCTTTTTTTATCAACATCTTTTATCAGTTACAGCGAATATAATTGACAAAATTAAAATCTAAGTATTAAGAAAAATTGTAAGTAAGTAAGTAACAAACTCTTTCTTGAATTCACCTCTTGGATACACAGTACAGAAATTTAATTCAGAAAACTATAAAAAAAAATTGAGCAAATTCTTTATCAACATTCTTTATCGAATGAATTCGCTTCCATCGACATCCTTTGTAAGATACATCGAATAAAATTGACAAAATCCAAATATCAAAGTGAATAAATACTTTATCAACATCCTTTATCGGATATGTCAGATACAATTGACAAAATCTAAATATCAGAGTGATTAGAATCTAAGTATCAGAGTGATTAAATTTTATATCAACATCCCTTTCTCGGATACATGGGATAAAATTGACAAAATCTAAGTATCAGATTGATTAAATTCTATATCAACATCCATTTCTCGAATACATGGGATAAAATTGACAAAAGCTAAGTGTCAGAGTGAATAATTTTTTTTTTATCAACATCTTTTTTCAGATAAACCAATATAAATGACAAAATCTAAATATCAGAGTGAATAAATACTTTTTCAGCATCCTTTGTCGGATATGTTGGATAAAATTGACAGAATCTAAGTGTCAGAGTGAATAAATCTTTCTTATCAACATCTTTTGTCAGATACATCAAATATAATTGACAAAATCTAAGTATCAGAGGGAATAAATGCTTTATCAGCATCCTTTGTCGGATATCTCGGGTTAAATCTAAGTATCAGAGTGATTAAATTCTACATCAACAGGATATGTTGGATAAAATTGACAAAATCTAAGTGTCAGAGTGAATAAATGCTTTATCAGCATCCTTTGTCGGATATGTCGGATACAATTGACAAATATAAGTGTTAGAGGGAATAATTTTTTTTTATCAACATCCTCTGTCAGATACATCGGATAAAATTGGCAAAATCTAAGTATCAGATTGAATAAATGCTTTATCAACATCATTTTTCGAATATGTCGGATAAACTTGACAAAATTTGAGTGAATAAGTTCATTATCAACATTTTTTGTCGGATATGTCGGATAAAGTTGACAAAATCTAAGTATCAGATTGAAAATGCTTTATCAACATCCCTTTCTCGGATACATGGGATAAAATTAACAAAATCTAAATACCAGAGTGAATAAATTCATTATCAACATCCTTTGTTGGATATGTCGGATAAAATCGACAAAATCTAAGTATCAGAGTGATTAAATTCCATATCACCATCCCTTTCTCGGATACATGGGGTACAATTGACAAAATCTAAGTATCAGAGTGAATAAATGCTATATCAACATCCTTTAAAGGCATTATCAACATCATTTGTCGGGTATATCGGATAAAATTGACAAAATCTAAGTATCAGATTGATTAAATTCTATATAAACATCCCTTTCTCGAATAGCTTGGATAAAACTGACAAAATATAAGTGTTAGAGTGAATATTTTTTTTTATAAACATCCTCAGTCAGATACATCGGATAAAATTGACAAAATCCAAGTATCAGAATGAATAAATACTTTAACAACATCATTTGTCGGATATGTCGGATAAAATTGACAAAATCTAAGTATCAGAGTTATAAAATTCTATGTCAACATCCCTTTCTCGGATACATGGGATAAAATTGACAAAGTCTAAGTACCAGAGTGAATGAATGCTTTATCAACATCCTTTAAATGCATTATCAACATCATATGTCAGATACATCGGATAAAATTGACAAATTCTAATTATCAGAATGAATAAATTCGTTTTCAAAGTTTTTATCGGATACATCAGATAACAGTCATAAAATCCAAGTTCTATTCATTTTTGCTTCATGTGTCGTTACGTTGAATTTACGTAAGACCGGTTATAGATGGTAGCACACCCGCTCAAACACACAGTCATAGTGAGAGAGATATGCAAAAAGTTAGGTTAATTCAGGTTCACTTAGAGTGGCGCCACTCTAAGTGAACCTGAATTAATCTAACCTTTTGCATATCTCTAATGACGCATGAAGTCAAAATGAATAGAACTTGGATTTTATGACTGTTATCTGATGTATCCGATAAAAACTTTGAAAACGAATTTAATAACTCTGATACTTAGATTTTGTCAATTTTATCCGACATATCCGAAAAAGGATGTTGACAATGAATTTATTCACTCTAATACTTAAATACTGTCAATTTTATCCGACATATCCGACAAATGATGTTGATAAAGCATTTATTCAATCTGATACTTAGATTTTGTCAATTTTATCCGATGTATCTGACAGAGGATGTTTATAAAAAAATGTATTCAGTCTAACACTTTGTCAATTTTAACACTTTGTAAAGATTTTGTCAATTTTATCCCATGTATTCGAGAAAGGGATGTAGATATAGAATTTTATCAATCTGATACTTAGATTTTGTCAATTTTTTCCGATATACCCGACAAATGATGTTGATAATGCATTTAAAGGATGATGATATAGCATTTATTCACTCTGATACTTAGATTTTGTCAATTTTATCCCATGTATCCGAGAAAGGGATGTTGATATGGAATTTAATCACTCTGATACTTAGATTTTGTCAGTTTTATCCGACATATCCGACAAAGGATGTTGATAATGAATTTATTCACTCTGGTATTTAGATTTTGTCAATTTTATCCCATGTATCTGAGAAAGGGATGTTGATAAGGCATCTATTCAATCTGATACTTAAATTATGTCAATTTTATCCGACATACCCGACAAAGGATGTTGATAATGAATTTATTCACTCTGGTACTTAGATTTTGTCAATTTTATCCGACACATTCAACAAAAGATGTTCATAAAGCATTTATTCAATCTGATACTTAGATTTTATCAATTTTATCCGATGTATCTGGCAGAGGATGTTGATATAAAAAAATCTATTCACTATAACACTTAGATTTTGTCAATTTTATCCGACATATCTGACAAAGGATGCTGATAAAGCATTTATTCACTCTGACACTTATATTTTGTCAATTTTA
This sequence comes from Artemia sp. Kazakhstan ARC1039, assembly GCA_029168905.1. NCBI lineage: Eukaryota > Metazoa > Arthropoda > Branchiopoda > Anostraca > Artemiidae > Artemia > Artemia sp. Kazakhstan ARC1039. The sequence goes on from JAQQPU010004777.1 coordinate 44,892, forward strand.
TCCAATATATCCGACAAAGGATGCTGATAAAGCTTTTATTCACTCTGATATTTAGATTTCGTCAATTATATTCGTTGTAAGTGATAAAAGATATTGATAAAAAAAGTTATTCACTCTGATACTTAGATTTTATGAATTTTATCCCATGTATCCGAGAAAGGGATGTTGATATAGAATTTAATCACTCTGATACTTAGATTTTATCCAAGATATCCAACAAAGGATGCTGATAAAGCATTTATTCACTCTGATACTTAGATTTTGTCAATTATATTTGATGTATCTGACAAAAGATGCTGATAAACAAAATTTATTCACTCTGACACTTATATTTTATCAATTTTATCCAATATATCCAACAAAGGATGCTGACAAAGCATTTATTCACTCTGATATTTTGATTTTGTCAATTATATTCATTTTATCTGACAAAAGATGTTGATAAAGAAAATCATTCACTCTGACACTTAGCTTTTGTCAATTTTATCCCATGTATACGAGAATAGGATGTTCATATAGAATTTAATCAATCTGATACTCAGATTTTGTCAATTTTATCCAATATACCCGACAAATGATGTTCATAAAGCATTTATTCAATCTTATACTTAGATTTTGTCAATTTTATACCATGTATCCGAGAAAGGGATGTTGATATTGAATTTACTCATCTGATACTTATATTTTAATCACTCTGATACTTAGATTTTGTTAATTTTATCCAACATATCCGATAAAATATGTTGATTAAGTATTTGTTCTCTCTGATATTTAGATTTTGTCAGTTTTATACGATGTATCTGACAAAGGATGTTGATGGAAGCGAATTCAATCGATAAAGAATGTTAATAAACAATTTGTTCAATTTTTTTTCATAATTTCCTGAATTAAATTTCTGTATTGTGTATCCAAGAGGTGAATTCAAGAAAGAATTTGTTACTTAATTACTTACAGTTTTTTCATAATACTTAGATTTTGATTTTGTCAATTATATTCGTTGTAACTGATAAAAGATGTTGATAAAAAAAATTATTCACTCTGATACTTAGATTTTGTCAATTTTATCCCATGTATCCGAGAAAGGGATGTTGATATAGAATTTAATCACTCTGATACTTGGATTTTATCCGAGATATGCAACAAAGGATGCTATTAAAGCATTTATTCACTCTGATACTTAGATCTTGTCAATTATATTTGATGTATCTGACAAAAGATGTTGATAAAAAAAATTATTCACTCTGACACTTAGATTTTGTCAATTTTATTCAACATATTCGACAAAAGGTGCTGATAAAGCATTTATTCACTCTGATATTTAGATTTTGTCAATTATATTCGTTGTATCTGACAAAAGATGTTGATAAGAAAAAAATTATTCACTCTGAACTTAGCTTTTGTCAATTTTATCCCATGTATTCGAGAAAGGGGTGTTGATATGGAATTTAATCATTCTGATACTTAGATTTTAATCACTCTGATACTTAGATTTTGTCAATTTTATCCGACATATCCGATAAAGGATGTTGATAAAGTATTTATTCATTCTGAAATTTACATTTTGTCAATTTTATTCAATGTATCTGACAAAGGGTGCTGATAAGAAAAAAATTTATTCACTCTGACACTTAGATTTTGTCAATTTTATCCGATGTATCTGGCAAAGGATGTTGATAAAAAAAATTTATTCACTCTAACTTTTAGATTTTTTCAATTTTTTCCTGTGTATCCGAGAAAAGGATGTTGATATAGAATTTAATCACTCTGATACTTAGATTTTGTCAATTTTATCCGACATATCCAATAAAGGATGTTGTTAAAGCATTTTTTCACTCTAATATCTAGATTTTGTCAGTTTTATTCGATGTATCTGACAAAGGATGTTGATAAAAAAAACTTATTCACTCTGACTCTTAGATTTTTTCAATTTTATCCGATGTATCTGGCAAAAGATGTTGATAAAAAAATTATTCACTCTAACACTTAGATTTCGTCAATTTTATCCTATGTATCCGAGAAAAGGATGTTGTTATAAAATTTAATCACTCATATACTTATATTTTGTCAATTTTATCCAACAAAGAATGTTGATAAAGCATTTATTCACTCTGGTACTTATATTTTGTCAATTTTATCCGATGTATCTGAAAAAGGATGTTGATAAAAAAAATTATTTACTCTAACACATAGATTTTGTCAATTTTATCCTATGTATCCGACAAATGGATGTTGATATAGAATTTAATCACTCTGATACTTAGATTTTGTGAAATTGCTGTATTGTCTGTCCAGGAAGCGAATTCAATCGATAAAGAATGTTAATAAAGAATTTGTTCAATTATTTCATAATTTTATGAATTAAATTCCTGTATTGTGTATTCAAGAAGTGAATTCAAGAAAGAGTTTGTTGCTTACTTTCTTACAATTTTTTCATAATGACATATCAAACAACAGATGATGATAAAGAATTTGTTCATTCTAATAAATAGATTTTGTCAATGTTATCCGACGTATCTGACAAATGATATCGATAAAGAATTTTAATAAAGAATTTGTTCAATTTGATACTTGAATTATGTCAGTGTTATTAAACGTATCTGTCAAAAGACATTGATAAAGAATTTATTCATTCTGATACTTATGTTTTCTCAATTTTATCAAGCATATCTGACAAAGCATGTTGATAAAGAATTTATTCACTCTGATACTTAGATTTTGTGAATGTTATCTGATTTATCAGACAAAGAAGTTGATATAGAAATTATTCACTATGATACTTAGATATGGTCAGTGTTATCAAACGTATCTGTCAAAAAGACATTGACAAAGAATTTATTCACTCTGATACTTAGATTTTCTCAATTTTATCCGACGTAATTGACAAAGGATGATGATAAGGAATTTATTCATTCTAATACACATATTTTGTGAATATTATCTGATGTATCAGACAAAGGGAAGTTTACAAAGAATTTATCTACTATAATACATAGATTTTGACAATGTTATCCAGCGTATCTGAGAAAGGAAGTTGATAAAGAATTTATTCAATCTGATACTTAGATCTAGTCAATTTTATCCGATTTATCTGACAAAGATGTTGATAGAAAAAATTTATTGGCTCTGATACTAAGATTTTGTCAATGTTATCCCATGTGTATGACAATAGATGTATGCAAACTCCTTTTCTTACATCTCCGATGTTTTAATAGACATTCTAAACGTTTGATATGCTAGCATACTCTAAAAATAATGAACAGATAACAATTTAATGCATAATATATTTTTAATGAATTAATGCCATGTAAAATATTAATACAAAAATATATTATGATACATTATTAATATCAATGATAAACTTTGGACATTTTGAATCTGTTTCATGAAATAGTTCACCATGTTCTCTCTTTATATTGTAGCTATTAAACTTGTTCCTAACGCTAGTTTATTGGATCAACCTATTTTGCCCCCCCCCCCCTCCTCTAAAAAAATCCTGGACCCGCCTCTGTGTATGTATGTATTTCAACAGCAACAGGAGGGGAGGTTGGGTTGGAAAAATACATATTATGGTACATGCATGGACTTACTTTGCAATGAGTTTTCCATGTCTGTTAAAAACAACATTCACATTGTAATGAAATGATCCATCATTTGGGCAACCCATTTCTCGGGCAGTGCAAGGTTGAATTTCTCCAATGTTTGCTACCAAATACAATGCAGCACTTTTTGCTAGGCAGCTCAGCCTGTATACTACCTATATCGAAGAAAAAGAAGAAAAAATTGACCTCGCAAAATAGCAAGCAAGAAGCGACTTTTGTCTGAAAGCAACCCTTTCTGGAAAAGTTTTCATTAATAGTGTAAAAAAAATGGTTGAACTGATTTCTGAAAATTTAATGTTCGATATTTCATTGGATCCTAAAAAGTTTTGTTCACCTTGCTTTATTAGAATTTCAGTAGTTTTGACACTGCGGTCGGCAGACCCCTGGGGGTGACTTATTTTTGGGCGAGGAGAGCACAAGGGTTGAAGGTGAAGGAGGAGGGTCTTGGGTTGTATTTTTACCATAGTTTATGAAATTCATGATTTTCCAAACTCACCATAGTGTTACTAACCAAAGGAGTTACTTGCCAAAGAAGTTACTCGCCAAGTTTGTGTTATGTTTTTATTCGAATAAATTGAATTGAATTGAAAGGAGTTACTCGCCAGAGAAGCTACTCACCAAATGAGTTACTTGCTAAAGGAGTTACTCGCCAAAGGAGTATTTAACCAAAGCAGTATCTCGCCAAAGGAGATACTCGCCACAGAAGATGCTTGCCATGGAAATTACTTGCCAAAGAGGAGTCTATCAAATACCATGTGATAACGGCAATTGTGATGTCCGTAGAACCCACCAAAGTTTAGAAAAACGAACAACACAAAGATGACACAGCCAAGACCGTAAATTCTAAAAGTGCTAATAATTCTTTTGATTCTTCTCTGAGTAGACATGTTTTTGGTAATCCCAATCATATAATACTTTTTGAAAAATCCTACCTCATTAGTAATGACATGAGTAATGTATAAAACGGGTTGTTCGGGAAGCAATGGACATTAATTTCAAGTTAAATAATCGTATGTCTTTAAACAGGGATTTTGGGGAGTATTTAATCAATGCTTTATACACAAGTTCAAATAAAAACAATTTGACAAATTACATTAAAAAACCAGCAGTCTATACCAGTGAACCTGTTGCTAAAGACCTTTGAGGTTAGCTGTCAAAAAGAATAGAATAGTATCAAAAGTATGTTCTTGATAATTCTTATTTTACTTGAATGATCGCCTTGTTTCATTTCACTTTATATATCAGTCCTAAATGAACTTCGTTGAAGTAATAATTCTGGGACTGTTTTATAGAATTTTTAATTTTAGTTTTAAAGGTCAAATTTTAAAGCGGGTCATTTTTATTTATTTATGTAAGTTTTGCTGAGGATGCTCCTCGGATATAAGATCGAAATATACATTTGAATTTTGAGCAAGTGTAACTGTCATCAAAACTTTCCCTATTGTTTTACTTGTTGTTTGTGTAGAGTTGTAGTTGTAATAGATCAAGTTGTAACTTTTAAGGACCTTTTTTGGGAAGGGAGGACTTGGACCTCCATTTTTGACTTGGGAGAAGGAAAAAGAAGGGCTATATGTATTTCATTTCAACCCTACTTAAAAGTTATGGAACATTAAGCTCGTGAGGGATAAGAATCTATTCAAAGGAAGGTGCTGATGTAAATTTGAGACATTACATGCATGTAATTTAAAAGAAAAGTATCCGCAATATCTCAAGAACGGCTTAAGAGAACTAGTGTAAATTTCCAGAAGGCACTGGGGGGCCAAGTTCAAATTCCGATTTGGATGAGAAGGCGAATGTAAATCTAAGACACTGTATGTATCCTGGCTATCAAAATAACACATCTACAGATACTTCGGGAACCATTTGAGGATGAAAGTAGAGTAGTACTTTATACTTTGGGTGGATTATGTTCCTTCCTGTGCTATTTGTGTGGATTATGTTCCTTCCTGTGCTATTTGGGTGGATTACGTTCCTTGGCACCTTTCCAGAGCATGTACCTATGGATTTGCATACTTTATGCTCCTTCCTGTGCTAGTTGGGTGGATTACGTTCCTTGACACCTTTTCAGGGTATGCACTTATGGATTTGGGTGGATTATGTTCCTTCCTGTGCTATTTGGGGA
>JAQQPU010004778.1:3047-50597 GCA_029168905.1 Artemia sp. Kazakhstan ARC1039
GAACTTGCTCTGAAATGTCTTTTGAAAGGTATTTCTTGGTGTCGAGGCATCCAAAAAGTTGTAAAGTAAAGTTGTGGGTGAAAAGGATGGGTACTTCAACTTGTAAAATGGGTTTAGAAGGGACATTAAGAAAGGAACTTGCTCTGAAATGTCTTTTGAAAGGTATTTCTTGGTGTTGAGGTATCCAAAAAGCTGTAAAGTATAGTTGTAGGTGAAAAGGATGGATGCTTCAAGTTGGAAAATGGGTTTAGAATGGACATTAGGAAAGGAACTTGCTCTGAAATGCCCTTTGAAAGGTATTTCTTGGTGTTGAGGTATCCAAAAAGCTGTAAAGTAAAGTTGTGGGTGAAAAGGATGGGTACTTCAAGTTGGAAAATTGGTTTAGAAGGGACATTAAGAAAAGAACTTGCTCTGAAATGTCTTTTGAAAGGTATTTCTTGGTGTTGAGGTATCCAAAAAAGCTGTAAAGTAAAGTTGTGCGTGAAAAGGATGGGTACTTCAAGTTGGAAAATGGGTTTAGAATGAACATTAAGAAAAGAAGTTGCTCTGAAATGTCTTTTGAAAACTATTGCTTGATGTTGGGGTATCCAAAACGCTATAAAGTAAAGTTGTGGTGAAAGGATTGGTACTTCAACTTGTAAAAAAGGGTTAAGGAATGACATTATGAAAGGAACTTGTTCTGAAAAGATATAATAAAGTGCACAAAAAAGTATTAACAAAATGGGGAGGGGACTCTTTGGGGCCCCGGGGAGGGCCTTTGGGGGTCTGGGGGCCCTTGAGGGCCGGGTGGCCCTTTGGGAGCCCGTTGGACCTTTGAGGACCGGGGGCTTCCTTCGGGGTTGGGGTGGGGTATGAGAACCTTTCGGGGTTAGGGTGGGGTATGAGGACCCTTTGGGGTTGGGGTAGAGGACCTCACAACACTGTTCAAATGGAACTTGTGTAGTATAACGACCACAGATTTTCACCCTCAAATCCTCTTCTAAAATCCTCTTTTAAAATCCTCTTTTAAAATGTCTCTAACTGTTCTCGCCGAAATAATTCCCTAAAATGTCTAAAACGGTTTCGCCCAAATAACACCTAATCGTAACTTCAGCGTGTTCCTTTTGTTTTGGCATCTCTGCGCTGTCACATTTGAAATTACTAAGAAACCTGATTCCCGTGTTAATCTATTCATCGCTAAGATGTTTCTTGGAGAATTGTTTCCATGGCAATGTTTATTAATATCTTTTGGAGTTCGAACAGTAGAATTGTTTCCGAGGCAGAGACATTATTGACTTGGATCTATTCCTGGAGAATCGTTTCTAGACGAAAATTTTTAATGTCTGACAGCTGATGTCATTGGTTGATTGATCTGTCAAGAAAGGGGAATTAATTTGTTGTTTCTAAGGGGAATTATTGATTCACGAAAGGGGAATTGAGGTCGACAGCACAGGTGTTCCAAATTCCCAATCGATTACGGAATCAAGTTCTCGGAAATTCACTTACCCCTCGAGTCCTAGATCAATAACATTGTTCCCGTTAGAATTCAATGCGCATGTGCAACCTTCGTCCCGGAGTTATTACACCTAGAAACGACAAACAAATCGACCTTGGAAAAAAGAGGTCATTGACACACTTTGATTACGCAATCAATTTCTCAGAAATCCATCTCCCCTAGGGACTCTATGCCCATATTTGGTGCCCCGTCACGAGTAGCACCCCCCTCTCTACTAACGGCATTTGTGATTAAGGGGTCATTCTTAAAGAATTGGAACAAAATTCGAAATTTAGCTTAAAGAGCAAGGTATTGACTAGGGGGCGAACCCTCTAATATACGTATTAAAAATATAATAATATAGAGGTTCGTTACGTAAGTTAATTCGTAAGTTACGTATATTTATTACTAATAAAAACGTTCGTAAATAAAATTAAAAAGGTTTCGAGAAAGCCATTTAACCAAATAAAAGTAAAATTAATATTCAATTTTTTTTTAATTATTCATGTACGGTGATCCAAAATCAAAACATGTATTAATTCAAAAACGTTCAAAATTTAAATAAAAAAAAACAAGTTTTTTTAACTGAAAGTAAGGAACGACGTTAAAACTTAAAACGAACAGAAATTATTCCGTATATGAAAGGGGCTGTTCCCTCCTCAACGCCTCGCTCTTTACGCTAAAGTTTGACTTTCTCACAACTCTATTTTTTTTTTTACAATGAAAAACTTTAGCGTAACGAGCAAGGCGTTGAGGAGGGGACAGCCCCTTTCATATACGGAATAATTTCTGTTCGTTTTAAGTTTCAACGTCGTTCCTTACTTTCAGTTAAAAAAACTTGTTTTTTTTTTTATTTAATAGTAAATTAAAAGCGCGTGAAAATGTACCGTGTGTTAATGCTTTAGCCCTATCTTCTAATCTTACACCAGTAGAGAAGGGAATATGCCAAGGGGCACTTACTTCACCACCGCTGTTCAATAATAGTATTATTTCATCGCAAGAACCGGTTCAGTCTACATTTATCTTTAGAGGTCTCAATGTTTCGCTGATCCATTATGCCGACGACATTTTGAACGTGAATAGACATCGACTTGTAGGCATCGAAGAGACTTTCCCTGTTTTGAGTAAGGAGTACGGTACATAGGTCTTTCTTTCAATCCCCAGAAGAGTGAAATTCTCGTATATAATAGCCGCGTTAAAGAGAGTGTACCAGTTAATGTTATTTTTGGAACTTATGCGATTAAGTCTTCGTCTAAGATTATGTACCTCGGCCTTCCAATATCTAGCTATCTTAAAAAAACTCGCGATTGCTTATTTCGTTGTTCGCTGTAAAGACACGCAGAGCTGGTGGAATTTTCGTTTCAATGAAGTGCCACTTTAACCGTTTTCTACTCGCAAAAGTGTATAAGACTTTTGTTTTGCCACATGTGCTAGCCCTATCTCCGTTTTGGAAAATATTTACTTTGTTTGATCGCCACAGTATTCGGTCTACTTTCTACAGATATTGCAAGTATCTGCTTCGTCTTCCAATTTGGATGAGGAATTCAAAAATATCTGAAGTATGGTATAGCCGACCCGCTTATAGCTGTACTGAATCACCGTGCTCGATCTGCAAAGGCATTTGAACCAAGCCACTCTTCGTTATACGTCGCAATAACTTAAATTTGTCAATTTTTTTTGTCGTAGTAATGTGCTTAATCTCGTTTTTCTGTAGTTGAGTTTTATTTGGACATTTTGTTGGCATTTGTTGTTATTTTTTCTCTTATTGTACTCCATTTACAACATTTTGTATGTTTAATAATGGGTAATAAAATAATAATAATAATAATTTATTTCTAAAGCTACTTACAATCTATACGAAATAAACAGATAACATAAACAACGATTTTTAACTGAACTACGGCAGCAAAGTTGGAGGTCATACCATAGCAATATAGCTTTATGAAAAGACTGTTGAATGCTCTGGATTGACTATTCCAGTTCCATTATTATTGTGAACCTTGTATTATTGATTTCATTGTGAACTTTCTAAGGATTTGATTTCAAATTCTTACAATAGTTTCAATAATTGCAATTTGCGGAGTTATTAGGTAACCTTTTCTTTCAAATTGGCTCTCTCTTACTGTTACTGAACCTTGATGAAGCAAGATTAGAGAGCACAGACTGAGGGATTTAGAACTTTCCATCCTCGGAGTTACATTGATCCTTAAGCTACATAAGATTGATTCAACTAATATCTGGAATCAAATAACTCCACATATTTTTCGATGTTTTTTATTCCTTTTTTCAGTTTGTTCACCTATTAGGATTGTTCTTATTGCGTGATTTTTTTTTTTTTTTGTTCTCATTTTACATAACCGAAATATGATTTCAGTTATTGCTTTGGCACAGGTCAATTCACCTTTGTTAGGGTGGCCAAACTAGGTTGATGTAAGAGTTGTATAGCACACTGTCTAGAACATTAAAATACATACAGCCAACCAAAGATAAAAGCACGTTTCCGTTCTTCCAACAAACCATTGCTTAAAAAAGCACGTGCCAGCTTATAATGATTTACAATGCAACATGCATCAGACTTCAACTAAGCTTAGGGGCCTACTAAGCTAGAAATAAAAGGACGTTTCCAGTGCTGTTTAAGGGAAATATTAATATAGCAACATCCCATGTTAAAGGAGGTATGAGATATACTGACATAGTCATTAATGTAGATCTGATGGAAGAAACCAAGAAATGTAATTTCCGACATCCTATTGGGATAAGGGAACACACGCTTCCCAAACCGCCGACCAAGAAAATGGCGGAGCAGTATCGTGCAAAAGATATATGACTTCACCCTCCACTGATGGAGACAAAGGTGTACCTTTATCACTAATGTGACCTAGTTTAATGCCAGAATATGAGTAAGAAAGGGCAGAATCCTTGCCAGACCGCCCCATATAACTTATGGGGCATTTGGCCGAAATGCAGACATTTATCGAATAAAGCAGAATAAAGCAAAGAGGGGAAGAGGGGAATAAAGCAAAGAATACAAAGAGGAGAAGAATAAAGCAACCGAGCTCCAAACACGCAATGAGGAAAGCACCACTCTAAGAGCGTGGTATTTATCATTCTAAAAACTTAGACGGTTGGAAACTATCCAATTACTGTTCTAGTGATGTTTCAGCCATTATGGTTAAAACATAACTAGTTTTGAACATTTGGTGGTATCTCGGGATAAATGCCTCAGGATCAAAGCCTGCGAAAATAATGGAACTGGTAGAATTTGATAAAAATGAAGAATCCCCTGTTGTAAGCGAGGCTCGTTGACTGATTTCAAGACAAGAAAAAGGAAAGAGGCGCTAGATTTAACAATAATTTCTTACCGCACGCTTGAAATACTCGGAAAATCTTATTGTATTAATTCTAATTTAGGGGGATAGGCTAGAGTATAAGATCTAAGGGAGGACTGGTCCAAAAGCTGTGGATGATGTTCGACTTTTTTAAGCCCTTACTGCTGATAGGGTACATCCCATCATGCTCCGAAAAGTACAGGAGAGTTTACAAGCCCATTATATTGGGATTGCTACGAGGAGCATCACTTTAAGATATATTCCAGATATGTGGCTAAAAAAAGAAGAATTTTATACCTATGTCTGGGGAAAAGGGCTAGTCTATTCCCAGACCTTACCGACTGATCATACTAGCATCGTTTCAACTGGAAATGATGGAGCAATTAATAGATTGTTATCTGATTAGCAATCGAAGGACCAAAAATATGGTTGCAAAGAACCAAATAGATTTTGAAACCGGATGATCCGAGAAAAAAGCTGTAAACCAAGTGGTATAGCGTGTAGAGAAAGCTCTTAGATATATGAAAGCTCTTGAAGCATGCTTTTGGCATATTTCTAGACATAAAAGGTTGTTTGACGGTGCTACTTTTGAAACCATAGAAATATTTATGGAAGAAGGGAACATAGACAAATCTGATTCAGAGTGTCCCGATAGTCTCTGGAATCAGTAAGTAGCCGTGGAGTTAAAGAGAATAAAAAAGTCAAAGAATGAGATAGCAGTATTCGCAAATAAAAGGACAAGGGAAGTTCTCATAACTTAAAAAATAGATGATTATCTGATAACACTATAAAAACTGGGACAATATTTGGGGATCATTATTGGTCATCAGTTGAGCTGGAAAGCTCATTGTGCAGAGAAAGTACGGAAAGTCAGAGCTTTCCTAATCCAATGCCAAAGAATGGCAAGGAAAAATTGTCCTAGAACCGGACAAGATTAAATATCTGCATTAGACGGTATTTCGACCAATCCTCTCATATTATGCACTGCTCTTCGTCAAATCAACTCGAGTTATGAACCACATAACCCCTTTAATAAGGGTACAAGTAGTAGCCTGCTTAAAAATCACCTTAGCGTATGATACTACGTCCGTGGCAAAGGACGCCACACCTGACGTGGCATGCGACTGCCAATTATTCTGGCAGAATCATTGCCAGATGCAAAATATTCTACCTCTGGAATCTTTTCTATAGATTCCAGTCCGAAGAAAACTTTCTAGAGGAAGAAGAAAAATAAAGTGCTATTAGGCTGCAGACTGCTAGACTGATTGCAGACTGATTATTGAACTCAGAGACAACAGATACGAACTGAAAAAATCAAAACATGTAGACACCTGCAACTCGTTATTGCTGGAGCTGTAGATGCCTAAGTGCTCTAGATGCCTAAGGATAATATTGTCCTATAGTTAGAACTGAAAGGTTTAAAAGCTGTAGATGCCTAAGTGCTCTAGATGCCTAAGGATAATATTGACCCATAGGTAAAACTGAAAGGCAATTTCAGACTGCAATAAAGGATAAAAAGGTAATGGATAGCGGCGAGGTTCTAAGCCCATGCAAAAAAAAAAAAAAGACTAGAATAATGATATACCAGAATGAACCGGGCTTGAATGAGGAGATAACAGGTTAAGGTGATATGCTACGGCCTTCAAGGCTGAAGTTTTGGAACAGAACAGGCAGCTAAGAGACTAATGTGAATAGAAAGTACGGATAGAGATACGTGTATATTAATTTATAACCAATCATATTTCAAGGCGTTTGAGAATACTAAGAGCAAACAAAAACTGAGTTGGAACGCCTTGAACCACTGAACAGACTAGCATTCAATGAAAATCGAATTATATTGATTTGGGCTCCAACACCCCCTGCGATTACAGGTAATGAACTGGTGGATGAAGCAACTAAGGCTTGGACATCACTGGTATTCTATGGATCGGAACTTCACATTCCCATTTCTAAAAGCTGCTGAAAAGCGGAAAAAAGGAGACGGAACTATGAGAGGGCGAAACAGAATTATGTAGTTTATGGGGTGTGAAGGCAATGGGTTTTTGTGGCCTGAGTCTTGACTGAACTTAGTGATTTCACCTATAATAACAACCACAACAATAAAACGACTTGTTTATATAAGTACCTTAGACGTTTTCTATTCCTGCTCATAATCGAGAAACGATTATTTTTCCTTCGGGAAAGTTAGCCAATTTATTGCCTGAAAGATAAATACACCATTCAACACTCTTTCCAAATATAATAATTGCAGCCTCCGCATATTCCTTTCGCTGCCCTGGGACTATAAAAGTGAAACATGATTACTTATCCTATATACGAAATAACAATGCTGTGGTTAAGGTAGGAAATGAGGTTGACTGATCAAATCAGGAGTTAAGCAGGGTCATGTTCTATCCCCCTTTATATGGATTATTTTGATGGACTTTATCTTAAGGAGCACAGGAAAGGCAATGGGATACCAAGGAATCAAATGGGGAGGAAAAACTCTCCTGGAATTTGACTATGCTGATGATTTAGGGATCCTAGATGAAAGTGTGAGCAAAATGAATGAACTTTTAGAGGTTTTGCGAGTTGAGGGTGCTAGAATAGGTTTAAAAATTAATGTTCTGAAGACTAAGTCGCTAAGGCTAGGAATAAGTTAAGATGAAAAGGTGACGTTGGGTAACAAAGAGACTGATCAGGTGGACAGCTTCACTTACCTTGGTACTATTATTAGTAAAGACGGTGGAAGCATTGAAGATGTTAAAAGTAGGATAGCCAAGGCTCAGGGTGTTTTTTTGTTAAAAAAAAAAGTTTGGAAGAATAGGAAGATAAGTCTGCAAACCAACATTTGAATATTTGAAGCTACAGTGATGACAGTGGTCAAATATGACTCAGAAGCATGGGCGCTCCGAAAAACGGATGAAGATTTGCTAGATGTTTTCCAGAAAAATTTGCTTAAGGATTGTTTTGGGTACCCGGGTGACTGGTCGTATTTAAAACAGTATGCTGTACAGAAAGTGTGGTTCAATCCCGCTTTCTAGGGCTATAAAGAGAGAAAGGTTGAGATGGCTAGAGCCCGTTCTTCGGATGAAGGATGACATATTACCAAAGATTGTCTTTTTCGGCCAACTGTCTATGGCTAAACGGAAAGCAGGTCATCCGTGATTGGGATAGGAGGATGTCATAAAGAAGGATTTAAAGGAAATGGGAACTTCCTGGGAGGGTGTAAAGAGGAAGACTTTAGACAGATCGGGATGGAGGAGGAGCGCGCATAGCTGTATTTGGTGCTGCAGTGAGTTGTTAGCAGTAGTAGTGATCATAGTAGGATCCACAAGAAGCATATCAAAGGTCAAAAGATTGCATCTGGCTTATGAGAAGCGGTTCGGCCACCCTTCATATGTATATTAGATCCCTTACCATTTTCAAGATGCTCCTTCCTTATTCCGCTGACATATGTCCTAAAGTTTGTAACTCGTTCACCGGGCTTGACATACTTGTCATAGATGCAATGACCAAAATGGTTTACAATTGATACTCTTGCGACCACATTTTCATCATTAATGCCAACACCAACCATCTCACAGTCCATTGCCACAACTTTTGTAAGTCTTAAAAAGAAAATCGAACCAGTACTTAGAAAACGCTTTGATTATATAAACTAAGTTTTATTTTATTGTTAATAAGTGTCGTACATTAACCCGAGTAGTCTTGTTTATCAAACTAGATCTATATTATTAGGCCAACCTGAAGTGTTGGAGCAACCTGAGGTCAGTTTCACTGACGAAAGAATAACAGATGCAAGGAATTGGTCTTGTTTTATTGCCCTCGATTGAATGGCGTTATTGTCAGCCTTAGAAGACTTTAAGAATGGCATATCTCAAGAAGAAATTTTTCCTTAAAAAAAAAAAACAACAACAAATAATAACACTTCCTTTAAAGACAGCCCGGGACTATACTTCACTCTTCAAACAAACCATAAAAGTAAATGGTTTATTACTTCGCCTCAAAACTAAAAATCTAACATAATCTGTGTGGTTGTTTCTAAACTTGCAACGTGAACAAGCGAAGGCTATATTATTTTGTTTCAAAACATAACACCTATTAATTATTTTTACATGTGATTGAGGCTGAAAAATCTTATTCTACGCCCATCACCAACTGATGACTGTGTAAACATTTTGCTAATTTCTGCCAAACTAAGATATTGCATTGCAGTTTTATTTATATTTGCATAAACATTTACATGAAGACAGATTTTCCTATTCAATAATGTCCTGGAAGCAAATACAAGACTGACCAATTAGTAGAAGTATCTAACCCCCGGCTTTGAATAGCATGAAGCTTTACGATCCATGCCTAGAAGTCACAAGTCACTTAATGTCTTAGAGGAGACAACCCTTGACAATTGGACCCTGAACCTTATGTAACATCTAACCATATCTCAAGTGACTGAGGACACTTCAGAGCGGAATGTGGGGCTCAGAAGTGGTAAAGCTTCAACTATGTTGAAGCCCATCAACTAAGTCCCTTGGCCCAAAATTACTTGCCTATAAGTTTCAATAAGAATGGAAGTTGAAGAACCACCTCCCCCTCTGAAAATCGTCATTCTCATGTCCCATAGGCCCAGGAATTTCAAGCTGATAAGTCTATAAAAAAAAATGCATGTCAAGCTGGGTACTGAAAAGCTGGCGAAGGGATTTAGCCTGTAAGGGTCCAAGGTCCCGCTTTGTGCTACCGATGATCCAGATAAAATTCTTACAGGACTAAATGCCAAGTTTCTGTTTACTAGGAATACTAGCTGAAAATCCTTGCATGACTGCGGTTCAAACACTGTGAAATATGTCCTTATTTTAATAAAAGGTTTAAAAAAGGACAGCAGAACGACAGGCCCCTTTTAGCCCCTAGCTTATTTTTGCAGCGAATCAGATGTTTCACTCATTTTTGGGCTGTCATTGTCTGAACTTTTGCAGCTGTGTGCCAGAACTAAAGTTGTTAACCCTCTACAAATTTCCAAATTGGTTTATCTCATGAACGAATTTTTGCACAAATGCCGGTGAATTTACATTCATCAGCTCGTAAAGGAGTATCAATAAGCGCTAGAAAAATATTATAGAAAACTGTAACTCTTTTAGTTCGAAATTTAATTTTCTTGCTTGGGACATATTTTTAATTTTACTGCTACGAAAGGAGCAAAAAAAAACCTCTTATTTCTGAACCAATGTAGGCCTAAAGTTTATGAAGCACATTGTAATACTGTTCCTATATCTCAGTCCTAAACACCAAAAATGAGATCACAAGTACAACATAATCATAAACAGAAATGACTTATAAAAGTAGGTGGCATTACTTTCAAAACCCATGGGAAAATTGATCTTTTTGGATCTAAAAACTTTTCTATTGATTATTCTTCAATAAAAATTTGCCAATGGGGCAAAGGACTGTCGCACATCTTACTTTTTATTCAAAAGCATAAACACAAATTGATGAAACGAAAGATAGGGGGAACAACTTAAGATAATCCTCTCTGACAGATGCTTTAAATCTCAACTTCAGCTCACACACAGTTATCTTTGGCTATGGACAAGAAAACACCATCCTTTTTGGCTACAGTCAATAATTATACACGGCTTTCCAAAATATAAAGCCATATTAGTCAATTCGACGGCGGTCCTCACTTCCAACAGAAACCACAGAGGATACCTTTATCACTTCATCACAACAAACAGAAATCGGCGGCAGAAGAGAAACCAAGTGTTCCTCCCCCAAGATAATCATATAAAATTTTCTAAAGATATATTATATGATCATCTTTTAGAGATACAACAACTTGGAAATTAAATGCATTCGCGCAAGAGCTTTCTATTGTAGAAAATTCATGCAGAGATTCCGGTCGCAGAATAACGTGATATAAACGATAATGATAAGTCTTCCTGTCTAATAGATTAAAAGATAATGCTAGAAAATTGAGCTTTCCCACAACAGGATTGATTAATATCCATAAAGGAACATATTAATATGCGTAAAAGGATACACGATTCAGATGAACTATTAAAGAAAGACGGTGAATAATCAACAAAATCACATGCAAATAAAACAGATCATACACAAAAGCAGGTAATGATTAGGCCATAAATTCAATCGTTATAATTCTCCATAAAAAGTGAAGTTTAGCCAAAAATCAAAATAATTAATAATAGTGCTTGGATATGGCCCTAATGGTCTGGCCATTTTCGAAAAAAGTGACTAGCCGCAGTTAACAGGTAACTGAGTTCAAGGTTCAAATCGTTTGATGATCCTAATGTATAATGTTCTAGATGCACAATCACATGTAAACACAAAAGGCAAAAATAAAATAAATGGATAAGCTCATTCAAAAGTGAAAAACACTGAAATTGAAAAGCACAATACAGCATGGTATAGAGGAAAGGCGAAGGTCACGATGTATCTTCTTTGCTTATCAGAAGAAATTGAAAGCTCATTATTTTAACACAATACCAATAACCCTGCACTTCCTTTGGGAGTTTCATCATCTTCCTTACTCAGAAATAAAAAAAGGTTGGCTGAGTTCGCAGTATTGCGCACCATCAATGGTCCCCTGAAAGTTTATAGGGAAGTAGAAGAATGTCGTATATCTCATATCTGTCTTCCATATATGCGTTTCCATTTATCTTTGTATCGACAAACGGCTTAGCTTGTTCAAGCTAATAATCTGGAATTAATACAGAACAATCTCGATACCATTGGCGAGATTTTAAATGTTAAGATTGAGGCCCTAATTATCAGATAAATGTCTTGTTTCTTCTATGTATAGACTGCTTCCGTCCGCGTTTTAGTTTTTAATCTTAAACATGGTAGCATTAATATTTCTGTTTGAGTCATTAAACTAGCAGACTAAATCTTCTTTCATTGATTTCGCTTTCTTGATACTATCAAATTTAGTTTTAGACGGTCATTGATAAATGCTTCTTCTGATTGATTGGCATACCCACTGGCCCAAAGAGAGGCAATTTTACTTTTTGTGTTTACATGTTTTCATAATTAATCCTAGTCCAAGCTCACGTAAGTCAAAATTCAAAAAGACTCGCATCCGTAATGTTTCTTCTGGCAAAAAAAAAATACAAAATTCCATATTTTCGTATATAGGAGCTAGAAACCTGTACGGTAGGGTTTACTGATATGCTAAATCTGATGGTGTGAGTTTCATTAAAATCACTTGATGGTTTTGGGATATTTCCCCTTTTTCCAAAAATTGGGTAAATAATCTGAGGCTCGTAACTTTTGATGGGTAACATTAAACTTGGTGAATTTTATACATTTTGAATAAGCCTGAAAATTCGATTCTTTTGATGTATATATTGTTATCAAGACTCTGATTCTTCGAGTTTTTGTTACTATTGAGCCGTATCGCTCCTTACTTACAGTTTGTTCTAACGAACTGTTTGATATGAATAAAAAGTGAGCTTGATTTTGGCGGGTCCATATCCAAAATTGAAGCTCGTATTCGTTGTAGGAGATTTAATCGTTTCCCAAGACATCCGGTCAAAATTTTGACATAGCCATTTGATTCAGCATAGGTGACATGACCCATGACTATACCTTTAGGGATGACATGACCCCTCCACCCCATAGTCCATATGGAAGAGCTGTTTCCACGGGGAGAATTTTCTGTGAGGAGAAAAGTTTCTGGGGGGAATTTTCTAGGGGATCTTTTACATAGTGGAGAGAGAAGGAGGTTTCCTGGCATGATTTGAATAACGGTTGAAAATTAAATAAAAAAAAGCAAGCTCTTTTAACTGAAAGTAAGCAACAACATTGACACTTATAACGGATAGAAGTTATTTCGTATATAGAGGCTGCCCCCTCCTCAATCCCTCGCTTTTTACGAGCTGCCCCTTCGCTCTTTCCGAGGACTACCCCCTCGCGTACGGAATAATTTCAATTCATTTCATTTTTAATGTTGCTCCTTACTTTCAGTTGAAAAAAAAACCTTTCTTTTATTTAGTCCTAACTAAAGACATACAACTAGAGATTGATCAGAAGGGATATGCTGATAATATTTATACACTCATTTTTTTTTCTCATTGCATGGGCAGGAAAGTTTCTGCGCAATTCAGTCTTTAAAAATCCAAACATATTCCTTAAAAAAATATCAAGCATCTTACGTTCGAAATTGTGCAACAGAAAACATTTAAAACAATAAGTTTAAATCGGGGCAAACAGAAAAGAAGGTATGTAGTTGCTTTCAGATTTTGCTCATAGATACAATAGGACAGAGCAAATATACATAACGACTACTAATATAGAACCAATCATAGGCCGCGTTGTTCCGTAACTGTAAAATTCAAAAAAAGCTAAGTTGTTGGTTTGATTAAAATGTAACAATCATCATAGAGGAAAAAAAAATCTTTTTTTTCGAATTTATGCTCAGTTGACTAGGTCCTGAGAATGCAACTGATTAAATTTTAGTAAGGACTTAGTCGAACTAGTTGCTAAAAAAGATATATAGTATTGGACAGTCAAAATGTTTCTGCCATACGTTTTAGGGATTACTCTTTATTTCGAGGGATGTATGAACGTGCAAAATGGAGTCAGTGAAGTGCTCTGACACTAGTTCTTTTATTTATTTTTTTTAATACACAATGTGGACTTCAGCGATTTAGCATCTGAAAGGCTCCCTTAATTCATTAAACTCAAAACTATGAGATAAAATATAATATATTTCAAAACAGGAGCTGAGCCGTAAGCAATTGAGTTAATGTAGGGAAAAGATGCGTGGAAGAAACTACAAGTAAAGTGGATACGTCCCCCCAGATCAACCAGCTGCTACCCTCCACTCACCAAATGCAATTACAGCTCGACTGGGAATTCCTTACAAACTAATTATTTCGGAGAAAAGGCTTTCGGGCTATTCTTTAATTCCAAAAAGCAGTCATAAATCTAGAGGGACGCAATGCAACTCAGTATGTATTTAAATACATAGGAAATCATGTCGCGATTTATTTCCCTTGTTCTTTGCTACCGCACACCCATTTCACTATTTCGTGTTCTGATGCTATAACTTTGTAACAAAGAGAAAATATGGCCTGACTACACAAGGAAGCTATTACTTCCTAAATATTTGAATTAGTGGCAAGCAATAATTGACTATGTTAATTAAATTTCAACAAGTTTTGTAAATGAGGGCATCGGGAATGTTAGTCTTGATTTTCTACTCAGAGACAAAAGCATAAGATTTTTGAAAATTATAAATCTGTCTTGAGACACGGCCCAGAGTATTTCAATTTGATTTCTGAAGAGGGAAACTTGAAAATGGGTTAAACAAATAGAGTAACCCATGTTTTTCCCAACTATGGATAAGAGGTCATTATTTATGAGAAGTTTAAGGCACAATGAGAAATCTATTTCTTCGGCGGGGCGTACGCTTTAAGCACTCGATCAAATGATGCCATCATTATGAAGTGTTACAATACATGTCTAATTTGGAGTGTGCTGAAGTTCAAACCCATGGTCACCTCAAGAGTTCGACCGCCAAAGAGCAGATTTTTCTGTAACAAAATTTTAATTAAGTTAAAGCCCTACTTTTTAGGTGTTGAGGCTCTTCCCCCTTTTTAGATTATTCTGGTAAGGTTAGACCCTTCCAATATTAGGGATTTTCAATTTCTTTTTTTTACCTCACAAAAAAAACATGCAGAACCACATATAATGTGTGCCTGTACAGTATATCAGTACATAACCTTAAAATAAAAAATAAATATATTTTATCTCATTTTAGGTTTTCATTAGTCGTACCGAATATAATTTACACTGGGATAAGCAATACAACGATCCCTGGTATAACATTTTTTTACTCAGGCGTTTCCACAGGAAATAGTTTGTAGGAGTGGAAGGATTTAGTTTTCCAGGGGAGGAGAAACAGCTTCAAAGAAACAGTAAAAAAGACGAATTATAAAAGAAACCATTTTGCTCTACTTCACCATACCCAGGCATCTTAAACCATAATTCTTGTTGTTAAATTCAGCATTGGCTCTTCTTTTAGCGCTCATGTCGAGACATTTATTAAAAAGGCAAATTGTGCGTTGCGTATCATCTTAACGCATCGATTATGTTTGGTCGATTATGTTTTTCAGCACCACTAGTGAAGTGGCTGACCTCACATACATCAGATAAATTTTAGAATACACTCGTCTTGTGTTAGTCGATAACATAGGCTACTTAAGTGACCATAGAAAACAGTCTGACGCTTATACATAGCCTACAGGTTATTAACTGTCATTATCCATCTTACAACTACCATCCACTCAATAGTGCTCCTGCAAGAGCTCCTGCAATTTAGTTTGATCTGCTTCTTAAGATCACTTGTGCCTTATTATATGTCAGTGTTTGACAAGTGCTGGTCCAATGTTGTTGTTTTTTTATTATCATTATTATTACTATTTATAAAAGTATGAGCACCATTTAGGCGGAATTCATACTGCGACAGTTCGAATCAATAAACTTATTCTGTTTCTGATTGTACAAACTTGAGTTTTCAGTGGGAGTGGTTAAAACATGTTTTCCTACGCCCGCCTCAACTACATGAAGAATAGTTACACATCTTGGTCACAAAAAAAATGTCATGGAACAAAAAAAAAAAATCCGTGGTTTTAGGTACCAATTTACCAATCAAATTGTTAAAATCCGATCACTTTCAGCTTTTTCACACTGTTTTCTTTAACTCTGCCTGTAAGTAATTACAGCCAGTCTCAAGCCTAGATAAAGGAGTTTTGCGGTGGTTTAGCAATCTGCCCCTGGAAAAAAAATTATGCTAAAAGAAACATCCAAGAAAAATATAATCGGAATTCCCTTTTCAACGACAAACCCTGCACCGGCCCAACGGACAAGAATTTTGAATGCGAATATACCATTAAAAATTGGATTTTGGAACGTTCGGACGCTAGCACAGCTGTTGAAGGTGGAACAGCTGGAGAAGGAGATGACCCACTATCGCCTAGACATCATGGCCCTCTCGGAGGTGCGATGGCCAGGAAAAGGAAAGCAGCTGCTCAGCAGTGGAAACACTAATCTTCAGTGGCCATGAAACACAACGAGAAGCTGGAGTGGCCGTAGTCATTTCAAAACCTGTGGCAAAATCACTGATTGGCTGGAAACCCGTGAGCAGCCGCATTATGACTGCTCGATTCCATGGGATACATGCCAAAATGACCTTGGTTGCGAGCTATGCACTAACGAAGCCACAGACAATCAGAAAGAGACGTTCTATAATGAACTGACATCTGTCCTTAAAGATTAACCCAGACATGACATTATGTGTGTCATAGGGGATTTCAACGCAAAGGGTGGCAACGACAGAGGTTATTGTGTCGAGGTCCTGGGCAACCACAGTCTTGGAGAAAAAAACGAAAATGGGAATTGCTTATTGAGATGGCTCAGTTCTTCGGCTTGGTTGTTGGCGGCACTCTCTTCGCCCATAAAGATATACACAAGTACTCCTGGACTTCACCTAATGGACACAAAAAAAAACAGATCGACCACTTTCTTATTGGTAAGAAGTGGCAGACGTCGCTATGTTATGTGCACGCATTTAGAGGCGCTGATATCTTCTCTGACCATAGCCTGATGGCTGCAAAAATCAGAATAAAATTGTCAACAACGAGAAAGGT
The DNA here is from genome assembly GCA_029168905.1 of Artemia sp. Kazakhstan ARC1039. Lineage (NCBI taxonomy): Eukaryota > Metazoa > Arthropoda > Branchiopoda > Anostraca > Artemiidae > Artemia > Artemia sp. Kazakhstan ARC1039. The sequence goes on from JAQQPU010004778.1 coordinate 19,493, forward strand.
GAGGACAGCTAGGCAACGGCCCTATGACTGCGAAAAACTGAGTGACTTATAAACTCGGTCACAGTTTGTGTTAAAACTGACCAACAGATATAAAACCCTGGATCTGCTACGCAATGAAAGTCCAGAGACAGCTTGGACTGCTATCAGAAAAACATACAGTGATACTGCCTACGAAACGCTTGGTGTGAAAAAGTCACCAAAAAATGAATGGATCTCTGTCAAATCGTAGGATCTGATCGAGAAGAGGGCTGACAAGATGAAATCTCTTCTCAACACTCTTTCCCTTGATGCTAGACACCCTCTTGAACTAGAGTATGCTATACTTGATAAGGCTATAAAGAAGAGCGTCCGTGCTGATAAACGTCGTAGCCTTGAACAGAAAGCTCAGAAAGCTGATGAAGCTGCTAGACGGGGAGACTCTCGGTCAGTGTACCACATCACCAATGAGATAGTTGAAAAACGTCCGAAGACAGATGGACCTATCAAAGATGAGTTTGGACGACTTCTTACTGACCCTGATAAAGTGAACGAAGCCTGGGCGACGCATTTCGAAAAACTGTTAAATAGACCACCTCCTGCTGATCCTCCAGATATACCAGACACGCCCTTTTTCAATCTAGCTGTCGATATTAAAGTACACTCTGGTGGGGAGAAAGTCTCCTGGGGAAGACCGAATTGCGGCTGAAATGATTAAATGCTCAGTAGCTTCATGCATAACTGTATGGACCACGTTTTTCTCTATAATTTGGAGAACAGAAGAAATTCCTAAAGATTGGACAAACAGTACTCTCTTCAAAATATTCAAAGACGGCGACGCTGCAAAGTGCAAAAGCTGGAGAGGTATCTGTCTTGTATCTATACCTAGCAAATTATTGGCGACTATACTGTTTAGCAGAATCCAACCAGGGTTGAACCAACATCTCCGAGAGAAGCAGCATGGATTCCGGCCTAACCGATCATGCGTTGATCTTGTATTTACTCTTAGAATGCTGCTAGAAGAAGCAAATTAATGGCGCAATAAGCTTTACTTGGTCTTTATAGACTTCGAGGAAGCTTCCGACTCGTTAGATGGCCAAACGCTTTGGAAGGTTCTCCAGTACTACCGTATTACTGATAAGCTCAATCGAATCATTGAAGCCTTCTACAAAGATACAGAATGCTGCGTGAAGACAAGTGACGGGAGTACCGGTTACTTTCGTCTCATGACAGGGGTGAAACAATGCTGTGTGCTATCACCACTGCTATTTATTCTTATCATTGGTTATATTCTCCGGACCTGCGATGGGCATGGGATCCAGTTGGATAATAAGAGACTCAAAGATGTTGATTTCGCTGACGATATCAGCCTCCTAGAGTCCTGCAAACAAAGGCTCCAGCATTACCTTAACCAAGTCAGGAACGCTGCCGAAAATTTGCCCTTAAGATAAATACCAACAAAACAAAAAGTATGGCGAACACTGGATCTCCACTCGACCTACGATGCAATAACCAGACGATAGAGCAAGTCGTAAAGTTCAAGTACTTAGGAGGTACCATCCATAATTCAGGATTGTGTCAGCGAGAAGTCAAGTTAAGAATCGGCCCGGCTAATGCATATTTCAGGAAACTGTCTCAAATTTGGCGAAGCCAGAAGTACTCTCTCCGACTCAAGCTGAGGCTGTTCAACAGCAACGTCCTCTCAACGCTTTGCTATGATCCTGAAACTTAGCACATAGATCAAATACTTGAAAAGAAACTCCTCACGTTCGAAAACATGTGCTTAAGGCGTATTCTTAATATCCACTGGTCCCAAAAATTAACAAACGCTACTATACGACAGAAGACATCTCAGCCACTGGTAACCAAAGTGATCAAATATAGGAAGTGGAGATACCTCGGTCATGTGATCCGCATGCCCGAAACTCGACTATAGAAGGTCGTCCTTCAGTGGCAGCCACGTGGTACCAGAAGAAGAGGACGCCCCAAATATACCCTACGACGCAGCTACCGGGCCGACTTCGCAAACCTCTATGCCTCAATCCAACCTGAATGGGAAGATGTCTGGGCAGCCACAGCGATGAGAGATGACTGGCGACTCTTCTTGGATGCCCTAAGCGCCTCTGGAGGCACAAGAGGATCTATGGTCTAAGGTAAGGTTTCTTTAACATTGTGAAATAATTTTATACTTATCGAAAAATCACGTTTTTATCATTCCTGGCCCATTTTACCAGGGACTTAAAATCGTAAGTTCCAAGCTACACATAAAAAAAAGAAAATGTTCCAGCCTTTTTCAGGCGAATCAAGATTTTCCAATCTTTTTTGGGTTACTTTGCCCCAAAACGTTAAAATAAAATTTTCAAGGCAATCCGAAAATAAGACATTTTGATTTTGAGGCCCCTATTTCGGCTGAGCCAAATTTTCTCAGATCTTTTTTTTGCACACTGGTCAATCAGAAAAAAAATCGATTCTTGGACTTTTTTCAAGCTCCATCTTTGGGAGGCTCATACTCAAACAAAATTAGTTTTGCACATTATGGTTTCCCTTGCCCTGAGATTTATGGTTTTAATTTTCAAGCCGTTCAGAAAATTGTTTGACCCTGTTACTGGCCTCATTTTCGGGCAAACCAACATTTTTTATTGATTAGAAATATATTGAAAACCAACATTTTCAATGCATTTAACCAAGAAAATAAATACATTGAAAGCACTTCGTTCTTTACTTAGTCCGTGCTAGTGTATTGACTCTGACAGAGCTCATATGATACAAAGACTATACGACAAAACTATCAAAACAGTTGGAGCGATAAATATATATCATCTTCTTTGATTCTATATATATCTCTAGCGGCCTTTCAACGAAAGTAACCGTAATGCATGATAATTTTCAATCCCAAGATTCAATTTCTGAGAGCATAAATTGATGCTTCAAAACTCGAAGTACTGACACAAATTGATAAACGTGGTAAAACTTCCAAAAGAGAATCTCTAGTTAATCACTAAAATAGGAAAGTTAAGTTATTCAACTAGCAAAACGAAAACAAGAAAAAAGGTGCGTCATTCGAGGGACACAATAATCTTGAAGAATAAATCGTTAGACAAAATATACATGACAAAAAAAAAATTAATCCCTTCTGCATTTTCCTCAATATCTAAAAAAACACTTCATTTGTAGATCTGTTTCCAAAATTTTGATTCGAGAGGGGGGGGGGAGGTCAAAATAGAGAATTTCAGTTTAGGTGTATTTTACCATACAATTGTCAAAAAGAGCAAATTTTATAGTAGTCCTTCGTATTTTGGAGAGGATGGGGCTAAAGCATAAAGCCCATCCTCCTAGAAACGAGTTTGTCTATAAGAGTAAATTTTAAAAGCCCACATTTAACGTTCTTTTACTACAATTAGCATTTATTAATACCGTCTTAACAAAACTCTCAATAACACACTGGTAAAATGATAAAATTTCAGGTTAGTTGAATTATGATTTTCATTGGAAAAATTGAGATCAAAAGTTATTAAAATGTTCTGTTCAATTTTTTCTTATTGTGCCAGTAAAAGGACTAAGTCATTACCATGTTTTACTGAGCTTGGTCATTCCAAAAGTAATCATTCCAAAAATTCCTGTTCGAAAAAGACTAAAGACTATCATTTTTTTGGAAAAAAGATAGGTGACCAAATAGTTAGCCTTGGTAGCTTATTCAACAAACTTCCATTCTAAAGACGTTTCCCAGAAAAAGGCAAGATTTTTAGAACGTAACATTAACTATTTCATTGGAACTCCGCAAAATATAAATGGACTATTTCGTTTTCGTAAGACATAGTTTCGCAACATTCCGTAAATTATGCTAGGTTTATATAATTCTTTATTTTAGCATAACTTTCCAGCTTTTCATATTGTATTTTGAAATAATTTATACATTTTCTGCTCCTTCTTAAATACCTAATCAATAAAATCTGCTCATTGACAAATACGATCATACGTAAAGGTCTGTTAGCACATAAATTTATTTTAGTCCCCTCCGAAAAAAAAACAATGTATCCCAACAATAACTAAGGATACTTTAAGGCAGACAAATAAATATCCTGACAGCAATAGATACATAAGGTACAAACCTTTATGGGGATTTCAAAATTTTTCTGGTAGGGGATGGGGTGTAGCCTTATATATTGTATTTTTCTAACATTTATCTAATTTTTATAGAATTTTCAGAGGACCTGAAAATTAAACTAAATTACTTAAACTACACGCTCGTTATTTAAAGGTGAAATTATATTAGGGTGTAAAGGTTAGCATGTCATTTCAGTGAGGGAAGCATCGTACATGTTTTTTCATTGTAAAAATTTGAATTATTTCATTAGTTTCAAAACATACCCTTTAAAAGCAGTCTCCTTTACTAGGCTTATGCCTTTTCCAACAGGACCTTTTTCCTTTGAAGCTTCTAAAAGTATTTCATCCACTCCATCGAACCATATTTCCTCCAATTTCTCATTATCTATTTTCCTCTTTTTTGAAGTTGGTTCTAAAGACGATGATTCAGACGACTTCGTCCTCGGATTTCCTGTTTGAAGAATAGTGCTTAAAGCTGATTTAGCACTTGGTTGTGAATTTCCTGATTTGGAGACAGTTACTTTAGTCCGTATTTTGTTTTTTGCTAGACTTTCTGTTTTGGTTAGTACATCTTTGTCCTGACCAATTATCTGAAAAAAAAATCACTATCCTGAGGTAAGCTGAAGGTGTAATATAGTTGAAAATCATCACCAATCATGTAAAAAAAAGATTCCGCCATCATGAAGCAAGCTGTAGCTGTAACATAGTAAAGAGCAAACCTTGGTCCATAGTAACTGAACATGTAAGAACACATTTCGAGAGAGAGAGAGAGAGAGAGAGAGAGAGAGAGAGAGAGAGAGAGAGAGAGAGAGAGAGAGAGAGAGAGAGGGAGAGAGAGAGGGGGAGAGAGAGGGAGAGAGAGAGAGAGAGAAAGCCAATGTATGGGAATTTCGAAAAAAAACTCGAAACCCACCGACAAGGGTGTCAGATGGAAATGAAAAGTGCACAACTGGAATCAACATAATCAAAAACTCTATACAGGAGAATTACACTTACCCATTTTGAACAACAGGGAAAATCACGTTTTTTGCACAGAGACACTGATGTGTTTCTTTCAGGTTTTTTAGGGGTTATCAAATCAAACCAGAAGCTGTAGATTACTGGGAGAGCGATTATTTGAACGAAAGTCCTTATACCAAATACGATTTTTGAATAATAAAAGAGACCTTGCCACAACAAAGTGGTATTTTCTGGGATTTTGTACCACAAACATAAATTTTTTTCAAAGAAAGTCGAAATATCATAAAACGGAAATTTTAAGACAGCAACTAGATTTGTCATAGTCTAAAACCCTAAACAAAAGGCTTTGAGCCGCACCATCTTCAAAACGGCTCTACAGTATACGAATCAAGTTTTACAGTATGAAGTGAATGCTACAGGGAGCGATGTGTTTATTCAGAAATCTGTTAGCTGAATGCTGCAGTAATTACCAGGGTTGTTGATATATCATCAGCAGCTAATGACCTTTTTCAGTAACAAAACAGATCATGTCTCTGCAAAGTAGTATTCTGCCATTTTGTGCCACAAAACATCAACTTTTGGCCCAAGAGGGTAAAAGTATTTATGTATATAACATAAAAGACGCCCTTAATAAAATGACCGATTAAGATATGTGCACATTCAAGGTTGTCTATTGGATGGGGGTCAAGATGAAGTCCTAGAAGAGATTAAATAAAAAAGTCATCAAAGGAAAGTAAGGAGCGACATTAAAACTTAAAACGAGTAGAAATTAGTCATATATGAGGGGGGCTTCCCTTTGCTCTTTAACTTTAAGCTAATTTTATTTTAATACTCAGAGAAAGTTTCTTATTCCAATTAAACGTCCCTTGTGTTTCAGGAGTTGTTTCAGGAGTCCGTGGTGTAACCTTCATTAAGATCCCTTTACTTTTTGGGGATGCTTTCCCCCTTTTTTGAAAATCAGGCAAATTGTTCCATGCTCGTAGCTTCTGAGTAACGTTAAACTCGATGAATTTTACATATTTGGAATCAAACAGTTCGTGGAAACAAACTGTAAATAAGGAGCGATTCGGCTCAATGGTAACCAAAATTCTAAAAAAATGGAGTTTGATGACAATTGATAGATAAAAAAAATTGACTTTTTAGGCTGATTCCAATAAATAAAATTTGTTAAGTTTAAAGCTACGCCTCAAAAGTTACAAGCCTTATAAAATTTGCCCGATTTTTTAAAATTGGGGAAACACCCCCAAAAAGTAAAGGGAAAAAGAACTAGAAGTCAAGCAATCTTAATGACAAATCACACCATTCGGAATAATGTCTGTTCATTTTAAGATTTAACGTTGCTCCTAACTTTCAGTTAAAGGCGTGGAAATAAACATTAAAATGGAAAATGTGATTGAAAAACTGGAAAAACAAGGAAAATAGTGAGAATAAAGGTGCTATCCCTGGAAAATATGTGAACTAGGATAATTTTGCATGTTATAAAGTAAGAATTGTTTTCTCAACATGTCTCCTTATGACCTGGAGTGGTCATACATTTATACCTAAGATTTAACGTTGTCCTAACTTTCAGTTAAAAAAAAACTAGTTTTTTTTATATTTAATAATCCAAAAGGCTTGAGAGTGTCATATACCCTGATTTCTTCTGATTTCTTTTGATATTTTGAATTTTTTAGATATATGAAAAGAATAGATTTAAAAAGAAAAACTGGGAAAAAAATAAGGTCCTTTTCAAAGAAGTAAAACCAAATTAATTACCAAAAATGTTTTGCGCTAACAGTTTTTGACCGATTTAACCGAAAAGAAGTGTTGCCACCAATGAAACCCATGAAAAGAACAGAGTGTCATTTGTGCTTTATCAAAAACTAAAAAAACAGCTTGAATTGAATCTTTTATTTAGCCAATATTATCGTTTCTACATTTAAAAGGAATAAAACAGTAATTAAAATCTAGGAAATAATAGACTACTGAAATTAAATTTATTGATACAAATACACCGACATCGAAAAAAATCTCGAAATTGTCAGAGGTTTGAGCAAAAATCAGGTTTACGATGTAAAAATAAAGACGAAGATTTCGGCACATTACTTCTTTTCAAAAAGGGCTAACAGCACTATGGCCATTTAATGGATGTAAGGGGCAGAAACACCACACTTATGTGTGGTAATTTCTGTTTGTTTTAAGCTTGGCTTCATTGATTATTGTAGTTTATGTTCATTTTAGGCCTCAATTCTTCATTCATATTAACCTCGATTCGCTTTAGGTTGGACATCTTATACGAGATTGTTGGGGTTCCACCCCTGTTTCTTTTCTTTTCAGATAAATGACCCATTTTCTTTTCTGTAATTATATTTGCCTATAAGATAATTTTTAATCCTAAGTTGAATTCTGGTTGCTAAGTTAGATTCTTTCGCAATAAGTAAGCTTTGAACTAAATTCTATTTTGGACTTCCTGGTTTGAGCCATTGAAAGGTAAAGTTAAGAAAAAGTAGAATGGATTTTGAATGGGGTTTGAGAGGATTGGCTGGGCCAAGCGAAGGTCCACCCCTATGAAGAGTTGCTGTACAGAACGAATTTTTCAGTTAGTCTACACTTAGACCCCGTTTGGGGAAGCCTATTCTTTTTATTATATGTGACCTTTGGAAGATTACAAGTAAGATATTTTCTACAACTGTGCACTAATTTTCCAGGAGCCCAGACAGGGTAGGAACAGAGTTACGAGATACCGTCATTATTATATTGACAGGGGGGTTCGTTACTACCAAGGAGATAGTTAGAGATTTTTAGTGGTGACCCGGGTCGGGTACACTCTTGACCTTAAAGTGGCCATTCTCCAGAACTTTGAGAGCCAATTTTTTCAAAATGGTTCAAAGATCATATAACGAAAACTCCGGGGTCGACACAATCCTTCAGGGCCCGGGGTAAGCGTTGTAAGTTATGCCTGGAGGGCATATACAGCTGTTGTGGAAGGGATGCTCGTATAAACTTCAGAGAGGGCTCATTTGATTGGAAACTGAAAGTTCTAGTTCAGGTTTTAAGAGTCAAAAGAGATTAGAGGGCAACTAACCCCCCCCCACCCCTTTTCCCCCAAATGCATCCGATAAAAATTTTGAGATAGCCATTTTTTTTAAAATAGTTCAAAGGTCAGAATAGAAAAAACTCCAGTGTTGACACAACCACCCAGGGCCGGGGGGCAGGCGTTTCAATCGCCTGCTTCTCTCCCAGTAAAAGTCTAAAACCTACTGCGCTTTACTGAAAACTATATGCGTCTTGAACAGTCTTGGAAAGTATAAACAGCATCAAATTGAATATTTGATGTATAATGATATTAATTGTTGAAAGATCCATCAGTTCAAGAATTTATTTCACTGTAACTTTATTTTTATTTTCAATGCTGAAAGACTGTAAGAACTGGAAAAGAAAATATTTGTAATATAATTCGGTTTCAGTTAAGCACAAATGACGCAGTAGGCTTTTGGTTTTTATTAACAGTTAAGGAAGGGGGCAGTATCCAAACTCTTGTTTGTAGTGAGACTATATTCGTCTTGAACAACTTTAGAAAGAACTAATAAATTAAACTTAATATTTGATGTATAATGATTTTAATTGCTAAAAGCTGATCAGTTCAAAATTTTACTATATTTTTAATGTTTATTTTCAATATTAAGTACAAAAGAAAATATTTGTAATAAAATTGGTTTTCAGTAAAGCGCCAATGACGCAGTAGGTTTTAGGGTTTTACAGTGAGAGAAGGAGGCGATACCCAAACTCCAATTTGTAGTGATTTTTGTTCATTTTAAGTTTGATTTGCAAATTCAATTTACGCTTCACTCATTTTAAGATGTATTTATTCATTTACATTAATATCTATTGTATGTTAGTTTTCATTGATTGTTTATTTAATTTCTGTTTGTTTTAAGTTTAATTTTTACTTCAGTAGCAAAATATTTTTTTTCGTTTTAAGCTTGATTTTCGCATTTAATCTAAGCATTATTCGCTTTAAGATCTATTTATTCATTTATATTATTACTTGTTGCATGTTTTTTACTATGATTGTTTACTTAATTTCTGTTCGTTTTAGGTTTCATTTATTCTTTAATAGTAATTTCTGGTCGTTTTGAGTTTGAATTTTAACAGGTATTTGAACATGCTGAGCTTAAGTTTAAAATGGCCTTTACTTTTCTTTGAAAAACTTATTTTTCGGAAAGTTTTTTTTTTAATTAATACCTTAAGAAGGTCACCAGAATGTTCAATGTACTATAGAACTAGCACCACCATCCATTCAATCCTACATCCATTGTATATCATGAATTCAAAAAACAATACTGATAATAATGACATTAACAAAAGAGAGATGTATTGTTCTTCACTAAGTCAATGCTAATGAGTCGATTGTAGTAAATTTAGTCAATTGGGCCAAACGAAAAACTGGAGCTAACTATGTATGTACATCACAGAAATTGATACATGTGATTTTACCAAATAGCTTGGAGGGCTGGAAAAAGAAAGGAAAAATGCCCTAAATAAGACCTGTGATAAGGCCCTAGACAAGGATGAATCTAAAAATTGGCCAAAACTATTGTATAGATTTTCAAGGAGGGATTTCATGGAGGACAAACTCGTAAAGACAAAAATGCTCAAGATAATTTTAGCCTAGAAATGCTGAAATTTTTGGCCTAGAAATGATGTAAAAATCTCTCAGCTTTTTGCATCCGCTTTAAAACCTATAAAAAACAGCTCAGTAGATTGGATTCCTTGAGCAATCGTGGGTCTTTTTTTATTGTGAACCTTGAATAATCAAGCCATTTTTATATCAACTAGACCAATTTTGATGATGCAAAGACCCTAACTTCTATTTCAACTTTTTTCTACTTCCCTCCACTCCAACAAAAATCCAATTTGTAATATTTTTGGCACTGATGAACTGTACAAAGTGGTGCCCATGAAAACTAATATCATAAATTCGTTGTGTATTGTATGCTTTTAGTGTTTATCTTTAGCGTTATTTCCAACCAAGGGGGCTGGAGGGTGTTTAAACTTGGCAAATGGATATTTGTTCTAAAGTTCATTACTTTGTTAGTACTAAACTTCAGATAAAGACTAAATCTGATAAAAATGTAGCTAAAAACAGTTTACAATGAGATTTTATAAACGAAGTATCGAAGTATTGCAGGGAATTTCTATGCTTTTTCTGCAATTAACATGTAAGAACTAGTTAACTGCTTGGATATTTGAGCATGCCTTAAGTCTCAAATCTAAACATGGGTATTAATTGTGCACACATAGCACCTACGAGTGCATACTGAATGTTCTATATATCTTTACACAGAGCTCCAATTGTTGTTTTTTTTTTTACAATTTCTTAGACTAAGCAGCCTCTCCAGTATTAAATAAAAAGAGAAGTAAAATAAATAAAAATTTATTTCTAATTAACTTTTTTTTATTTAAATTACTACAAAGAAAAACAGAATTCTTCATAAATAAAAAATTTACTTACATTGAGGATATTTTTCCAGTTTGCTGAGGCCTGGTCAGCTTTTTTTGGAACAGAAACAACTGTCTTGCAACTCTTAAATGTTTCCAAAGTTTCACTGTCTTTGGTTGGCTTCTTGGCGAAGGATCTGAATTTCTTTTTTCCACGTTTGGCTTTATGAGTGGCCTTCTCATTCTCAGATTTTTTGCTCAACATTGCAGTCCTACAAACAGTATGACCTAAAATAGCAAACAGAAAACTCTATGAATAGAAAATAAAATAACAGAAATCTTGTATAGACCAACTGTGTTTCTTCAGTTAAAAAAAGTGTATTTTGACCAATCTTACTTTATACAATTGGTAAGTATCCATAACAACTACTCTATCACATGAGATTAAACAACTTGCAGCTGAAGCCAATCTTTCTCTGGTGTGCTCTAACAATGAGAGTACAATTGGTTTCCAATCAGCATGAGAGAGTACACCCTATTTTAACTCATGGCTGGCAAATTGAGTTAAACTCTTTGTTTTTTTTTTTGTTTTTTTTTAGGGGGATCCCTACTTTTCTGTTTGGAAGAAGGGGACAAAACCTATTTCAAAGTTCTCACAGAAGAGCATATCCTAGAGGGGTTTCTCTTTTCTATGCCTGTCTTAGGACAGACTCTTCAGCTAATATCTCTAAACCTTGCAAAAAAAAATAAAACATTAGTACAGAGGGAATCCTAGTCAACAAGGGCTAATCAGACTGATAGAAGAACTTAATAGGGATCAATAACAACATTACACATACCAATTCATCTTGGGCACTCCAGGAGTAGTGTAATTCTGAATAGATTTTTAGGCTAACTTCAGTTGAATCTATAAGTTCCTTCATTGTGACTCAACAAATAGCACTAGGTAGAAAAAAAGTTGAGAATGTAGCATAAGACTTGCATTTCTGTTTATTTTGTGAATACATTTTACAAATATAGCTTGTGTTCTATTGACTTCTAGCATGTAACTTCTTAATAATGAGTGGAGACAGCAGCACTACCACAAGTTTGGAAAGCAAAAAAAGGACTTGGGATTTATTTTAATTTAAAAAAGGCCTCTCTAAGGCCTTTATAGACCAAAACCTGGTTTCAGAAAACCTACCACAAGAGAGAAACATTGATTACAATCAAAAATGACACTTGTCTAAAGGCAGAAAACCAGTGCAACAGGAATTCTGCACTTATATCTGTGGAATTCAACTTGTAGTAAACAAAATTCGAATGATAATTTGCAAATATCTCTTTAATAATGAGTGTCTCAATGATAACCAAGCCACAGACCTCCAGAAAATCATCACTTCATGTGCTTTCACAAGCAATTTTCAACCTTTTAGAGCCATGTTTACATTTCAACTTTTACTTTTGGAAACAGAAACCAAATACAAAATTATTAACGAAAAGAAATAAAAAACAGACTAATTCTTTTCATTTTATGATATCTTCTGATAAAACACGCATGTGATGAGTAACTGTTTTGTTAACTATATCTGCTTTTGAGCAGTGCTAAGACTAGCCATTACCTAGTCTATTCAACCAGTGTGCACTGACAGAGGTAAGCCCATCTTTACCTCTGCCACTGGTATCTTGACTATATTGTCTTCTTTTCAATGCCAATCTTCAACCAGGCCAGGAATTGCTTCAGCAATTCATTTGCAGCTGGTTGCTTGGAATCAAAGTTGCTTTTTTGTATTTTAAAGATTTTTCCAGAATCTTTAATGACTGCTTTGTCAAACCAGTTTCTGAAAACTGCTTGTCTTTTGGCCTCTCTTCTGCTTCAAAACTTTACCACTGATTCAGGTATTTTATTTTATTTTACAGATTATTCCAGAATCTCTGTTCTCTGTCTTTTCAAACAAGTTTCTAAAAACTACTGGTCTTTCAGTCCCTCTTCTACCTCCAAATCTTACCTTTCTCACTTTTTCTTTTGCAGCTTTAGATAAAAATCCTTCACTTTTTCAAGCAGTCTTTGGCAGTTATATCAGTATTTAGTGACATAATATTTTGCACTCTAAATCTATCCAGCCCAATTTGTTCGTAATGCAACAGTAAATGCTAGATACCATTGGTGATTTTTCTTTTGACACCAGCATCTGTTCATGCCTTTATAAATTTTCAGTAATCTTGAGGTCAAACTAAGAAAATCTTTACCAGAGACAAAGAGCCTCAAGACTACAAACCCTCAAGCTGAAAAAAATCTTGCTCTTGAACAAGTTGAAATTTGGCTTGATTCAAGCTTTCATAACATGGGTTGACGTCATCTTATGAATTAGCCTTGCATTTTGCTTTATTTAAGCAAAATCAGCAAAGCTTAAAATTGCAAGGCCAATGAAAGGCAAAACAAGCTTGTTCCAGAAATGTGTGCTTGTTTTGTTGGGACACAGAACTTTTTTTTTTCAAACTGGCACTAATAACCAATTGTTCATGAGAAATAACTAGAAAAAATAGGGCATGTCTAAAGAATCAGTAAACTTTTATATAGCCTAGGGCTTATTTCAAGAAAGGAATCTTGCATCAAGATGAACATATTTGAAAGAACATTGGAAGGTAAATCAACTGGTAGGCATATGTTTACCTTCCAGCTACCAAATTAATATAAACATGATAATTATGTGATAAGATTCCTTCTACAGAGGGAGCACTATAATAACAAAAGAATAACACCATTTTATTCCCTATTCACCACTTTTAATAGTAATCATATGTAAAGAGTTCCTGTATGAAGGAATCATTATAATACCAAACAAGTAGTACAATTCTACAATTCAAATGAACACTTTCCAAATATAGTGGTTGCTACTCTGTTTGTAGCTGACCCTTCCCCTCTCCCCCTATTTGGGCCAGACTCTACAGGATTTTTCCTTATTTAGCTGGACAATGTGATTTAACGTAATTTAAGCTAATACAGCCCTAAATAATCAATTTTCATTGCTAAAACGGTCATTTTATCACTGTAAAATAAGTATTTTATTCTTTATCTGCTATCACATTATAAAATAATTGTGAAAAAAAACAAGAAAAATTAAACGTATATATTGTTTAAGAATGATTGAAAAACATGGAATGAAATGGCAAGAAATATGATAGCTCTGATTAATAGAAAAAATTGGCATATTAGAAAGCATTGATTTTATTATTTTAGTTTTTTCTTATAGTTTCAGCCATGAGACTGGGAAGCTTATGGTTAGAACAAATTCTCAAATTTGTTTGTATGGTTAGTAACATCTGAATTTCAGATGCCAGGTGAGATGGAAAATGTCTGCTTCTGCTGCAAGTACAAGTAAGTAAGTGTCTTAATAGTTTTGTGTATAGCTTAGGGCTATATCTTTCAGTGTGCACTGATAGGTGCAATGTGGGCACAATTAGTGCCCATGTTTATATTTGAGACTTAGGGTATGCTCAAATATCTAAGCAATTAAGCAGTTTATTTGTATTAATTACAGAAGAAAGCATAAAATTCCTGTCTGATATTTAAATACTTTGATTATAAAATCTCATTGTAGATATGTTTTACCGAACTATAACAAAAAAGGCACAATTATTCATGGCCTGCAATTAAAAAAGGCCAGCAGTTATTTGAGGATTTCTACATACAAAGCTGTCTCTTTTTTTTTGTCTAAAAATGGATGCAGAAAGCCCAGTGATTTGCACATCCTTTCTAGACTAAGACTAATATTTCTAGGCCAAGAAATTCAACATTTCTGGGCTCCTAGCTTAGGGAGGGTGGGTTACAATCATCATAGTAGTGATCAATATATTTAAAAGAGTGTTCACCAAGGAATCAAGTGGGCTGCTTATTAACTAATACAGTGATATTTTGGTTTACAATTACCCTTTTTTTAACATAATGGTGATATTCCTGCATGAAGATTCCTTTTGTTTAAGATACAGTATAATAACAAAAGAGGGGTAACATTATCACCCTTATTCAACACTCTTTCCAAATACAATTCTTTGCAAAAGAGGCAGACTTTTACACACTAGGTCAGGGTTCAAACCTCAGAAACCCATTGCATTTACTTTCAACTATGGTAAGACCACCCAGTACTTAGATAGTGCCTTATTTTTGGAAAAATACATCTTTCTAAACATGGACAATACGCTCCTGATACAGACATAATGTATGTAGGTTTACACAATTGCCACTGGCTGATAGTTAGGACTAGGATAGATGGGATTGTCTGAATAAAATCTCGGAAAGCTTTGTTTTTCAACATTTAAATTTAGACAAAAGTTACCCCTGCAGTACCAGCATAGCCTATTTAGGTATAATGATTCTGCTTTTTAACACTTGTTTGGATCAAACCTGTCCAAGATTGAGCCTGTCTGTGATTCAGATAACAAGATCCTGTGCAAATGATTAGACAACATTTTCTACAATTAAGCTCAAGCTTTAATTGCATGTCCAAAATAAAGGCTACTATTGATTATTAGTAGAAATAAAACAAAAAATCACGAAGAAAGGAAGAAAACGAGGACAATTAACAGCCAGTGAAAAAATTATGCAAATATTTCAGTCAAGACCTCTGCTTGACCGTCCTCAGTGCAGAATAAAACTGATGAAAATATAAAAACCAAACCTTAAAATAAAAACACCAAACTAAAATTGGACGACCCTTTCCTAGTAACGGTGAAAGGGTAACTGAATAAAAAACACAAGTCTAAATGGCATTTCAAAATTTCATTTTGCGTAAAGCACTCTTAAAGGCTGATCACTTTCCAGTTCGACTATTATCGGAGACTCTATTCGATTGCACAATATAACTTTGTGGATGTATGTAAAAACGATCAGAATTAATAATTTTGTCATAAATGGGACTTAGAAAAATTTCTCCAGTGTCCCTATTGAGAGCTACCTTTTGGTGAATGTGCTTTTTAATTTCAACTGCCTCCCTGAAAACCTGCATGAGACCCTTAACGGGGGCAACAATGGAGATTTCGTCAAACAAAATGAAATGGTGTGAACTCTTGTACACATGTTGCACCAAGGTGGAATCAAAAACCTCAGGCCTTTGGTGTAACCTCATGGCCTTGTCAATTGAGGACTTATGTTCAGATAACCTCTCCCCCAATTGCTGTTGGGTTCTACCAACATAAAAGCAGCCACAAGAACAAGGAATTCTATAAACACCACTACCCAGAATGGGGCTGGTTTTATCTTTGCCATTGTTAAAAAGTTCTGTGTAATATTTGAATTCTTAAAGGTGACATTAAGTTTATGTTTTTTAAGGATTCTTTTCAATCTGTCACTCAATTTGGGAATGTAGGGTAGAACAGTGAAAGTTTCTTATCATCCACCAATGGGATGGTATCTGTTGGGGTTTGTGGATTTGATGCATTCTTTTCAGCCTTTTTCCATCTTTTGTCTATAATGGTCTCAAGTATTTTTATAGGGTAACCATTGCAAAATAAAATGTCCTTAATATAGTTCAATTCTGAGTCTATGTGAGGCTCTGAGCATATTCTTATTACTCTGTCAACCAAAGAAATAACAACTCCACTTTTTATGCAGGGAGAGTGGTTGGAGGAAAAATGCAAATACCTATTGTTATGCGTAGGCTTTCTATAAATAGAAAATTCAAGGCCAGGAGACTTATTGAAAATTAAGACATCTAGAAAAGGAAGTTTTTGGTTATGTTCCAGTCCTAAAGTGAACTGAAGGTTAGAGTCCAAAGTGTTTAGATGAGTTAAGAAGGAGTTAAGTGACTCCCCTCCATGCTCCCTCACAGAAATAACATCATCCACAAACCGACCCCAGAACTGGTGTTTCATAGGAAAATTTTCCAGAGCAGAGATTTCAACAAATTCCATATAAAAAGTTGCCAAAAATGGTGAAGGACTTGTACCCATGGGTAGACCCCTAATTTGTGTGAAAAATTGATTATTATATTGGAAATATGAGAAGGAACTATTGCAAAGATGGACAAGATGCATAATAGTTTCTATATCCAGTATCCAGTGTTTTGTAGTCTATTTGATCAATATTATCTTCTAGTTTCCTTTGAAGAGCTAGTTCACATTTTTTAATGCTGCAAGACATATACATGGAAATGGCATCAAAACTGGCCAAAATTGTATCTTTTTTTATTTCAATGTCTTTTAATTTTTCAACAAGGTAAACTGAATTTCTTATGTATGAAGTTTGCGTTTGCATAAGGGGGTGAAAAAGTGTTGACAACCATTTCCCCAATCTGGCAGTCAGAGAGCTATAAGAAGCCACAATTGGGCGTAGAGGAACTCCATCTTTGTGGATTTTTGGGAGCCTGTAAAATTTAGGAGCTGAACAACCTTTAGGGTAAAATAATTTATACATTTTTGGAGTAATAAGTCTTTCAGTTTGCAAAATTCCTAGCTCCTTTTGTACTAAACGGGTGAACTTATTGGTGGGGTCTGAATCTATGGGCTTGTAAGCATGGGTGTCAGATAAAATATCTGTAACTTTTGTATTATATGAAGTTTTGTCAAGGATAACAACTTTATTTCCTTTATCAGCCCTGGTGATAATGATGTGTCGGTCTTTCTTTAAATTTTTGAGAATTTGTGTTTTCTGATTTTTTTACCTTGAGGAATATGGAATGAAATCAAGAATATTCTTAACCACCTCTCCTCAAAGTAAATCTGGATTTTCCACATCACCACATGAACCAAATATATCCGCCTCCACATTGGAGACTATCTCTGCAAAATTCACTTATGTTTGAGGTAGGCAAAATTTAGGTCCCTTGGACAAAACATGGGTTTCTTCTGGAGTAAGAACTTTAGAAGATAGGTTCTCAATGGCCAGACCAGGACAAAATCTTGGAAGAAAACATCTGGAATTATGAAATTTTTTGTATTCTAATTTTTCAAACTTTTCTGATAAACAACCTTAGCCATACAAAAGGCATGACAGAAAGTATTCTTTGCTATTCTAGAAATCTGCTGAAAATCCGTTGGTGAAAGCTTTTGCTGTAGAAAATGTTGAGTTTTTGAAATTGTATTACTAAGAAAAAAACGTCGTTTTTTTTTGGTCTTTTAAAATGTGAATCAAAGACTGAAAACCAACCCTATCCCTAAATTGCCTTTCGGAGTGTGTACCTAGGTTTAGGCGGTACCTAGGTTAATTTCTGAGACCACACTGGCTAATCATGATAAAACAAAAAATTGCAAAGAAAGGAAGAAAACAAGGACAATTAACAGCCAGTGAAAAAATTGAAAAATTATGCAAATTTTTCAGTCGAGACCTCCGCTTGACCATCCTCAGTGCAGAATAAAACTGATGAGAATATAAAAACCAAACCTTAAAATAAAAACACCAAACTAAAATTGGACAACCCTTTCCTAGTAGTAGTTCATCAAACAAAATGAAATGGTGTGGACTCTTGTACATATGTTGCACCAAAGCAATCAAAAACCTCATGGCCTTGTCAATTAAGGGCTTATGTTCAGATAACCTCCCCCAATTGCTTTTGGGTTCTACCAACACAAAAGCAGCCACAAGAACAAGGAATTCTATAAACACCACTACCCAGAATGGGGCTGGTTTTATCTTTGCTGTTGTTAAAAAATTTCTGTGTAATATTTGAATTCTTAAAGGCTATATTAAGTTTATGTTTTTTAAGGATTCTTTTCAAAATATTCAGGACTGTTTAGGGCTAAGATATTTGAGCTGAGCACACTCTTTTCAAAAAGATTTAGGCAGATTCATTGGGAAACTAGTCAAATGTCTATGTGATATAATAGAGATTTCATAGTGATTTAAGTGTTGAGTTGGTCGCTAGCTGGCCAACTAGTGGGAATATCACTCTGTAGATATTTCTTCCATGACACACTATATCCACCTCTTCCCTAATAGGAACAGACATAGAAGTAGACAATATACAAAACTTCTAAATAAAACATTAAAATTATCCAAATTCATACCTTACTAATATGTAGAAATTTAAAATTATTCAGATTTTCCTGGTTTCTTCCACTTTCTCAACATTTTTAATAGTTATGGAGAATTAATAATGGGTGCTTTTGGCTTTAAATTATTGTTGATCACAGCTTATATTTTTAATATTTTCAAGAGCTGACTTGAAGGATACATTGTGGATATAGTCACCAATTTTTTTTTGTAGGCTGTTCTATTTATTGATGTTAACCTGTATGGTTAGTCAAGATGATGGCTATTATACTTGTAGGGCAGCATAATATTATTGCTACAGCAAATTTGAAGAAAAATGTTGTGAGTTTTATGTATTCTGGTCAACTGTTACATGGAATGTTTTGTAAAACTGTGAATCATTTGTTGACATGCCTTTGAAATCCTTTAATTATCCTGTTTTCCAGTTTGTAAGTATGATCCAATTGTTCTTATTCTTTCAAAGTGATGTGAGTCTATAGAGTGGGTAAAGAATAAAATTCCTCTAACAAAAATCAGTAAATATTTACCAAATCATATTATTGAGTTACAACTAAAGTTGTAACTTAAACTTACCTCTCATTTACATCAGAAATAAAATTACCCCCACCCCCCTAATGTGCAAATACATACCCTGAATTGGTATATAGGGGTGGGGGCTAAAATTCATTTCCGACAAAAATGATTATTATATTTGTAAAGAGCATAAAAAAAGGCATCAAGTGGTATATTCACTTTAGTGATAACTTAATAATATGATTTGGTAAATACTTACCCAAAAATCCTGTGATTTTTTTCAACAATGAATAAATATATAATCTATTTCTATATTTGACCCTATTAGGGGGGATGGGAACATCACAGTTGCAAGCATTATATTTACAAACAGTATTGAGCAGGGAATAGCCCTATGTTAGTAGGCCTACAACTTCTTTGTTCTAATCTTCAGGAATGTTTTAAAAACCTATATTATGTCCAAGCAGGACTAGGCTCTGAAATATAAATTCAACAAATTTTCTTCATAGTCTAAGTTTTTCATATGGCATAGGCTAACTGGGTGAAGCTATTGCTTTATGGCAGAAATACTAATGTTACCCAAGACATTACCAAAATCTCCCGTCTAAAACCTGATGATGGTTAACTGAACGTCTTGTTTTAATTCTGAATTGAAGTGGATGGTTCCTCCTCTCTTCCTGCGAGGACTCAACAGGCTTCTTAGTTGTTACAACTCTCGATATCTCGTTCGAAGACTTCAAAATTTGACACTAATAAAGTTTTTCAGTACCATCTATGTTTGCAAATTTGAGCATAAGGGTAATGCTACCGTATCGGCTTATTTCCCGCCAGACTGGCGTATTTCGATGGTGACCGGCGGGAAATTTACAGTTATCCTACCAGGCGTTAGTCTTGTTGTTTTTTTTATCTGGCTTATTTTTGGCGTAAACTACTTTTTCAGGAAGAAATTATTTTCCTCATTTGAATCCAACAATTTTTCGTCATATAACAAAGCTTTAATTCATGTATTCCACCCAGCGGCATCAGCACATTCTTTTCTTTCATAATAATTTTATTACTATCCATCAAAAACCAGAAAAGAAAATTAACATATGTCATTTTTAGGAGCCAACGTTTACCCTCCCCTGGAAAATACCTTCCCCCGGAAAAATATCCTCATGGAAAATACCCCACGAAAAATTCCCCCGGAAAATATACCCCTTCTGAATAATAGCCCTCGGTAAATACCCCTCTGCCGTAGGTTGATCTCCAATCACTATTGACTTATAAGAAAATAGGACTAGAACTCTCAATTTCTGGTTGAATGAACACCCTCCGATGTTTCTGTGACCATGAGGTGGAGGCGAGAATAAGGAAGGGATAATCCCCATCATATACAGAATAAATTCTGCTCGTTTTGGGATTTAATATTACTCTACTTCCATAATAAATGCGTAGACCAGAAGTACTCCCAGAAACCAAAAGGGATTAAATATTAATTTCACATTTTTGATACATTTTTTAAAGTCCCCTCTTCCCCAAAAAGAATAACCCCCAAACAAAAGTCCTGGATACGGCCCTGCGGATTATATATCAGTTTCAACCTCCACCCTCCCCTCGTCTCTCCCTTAGAACTAATTTTTTATTTATCTGGGAGTTGAGAAGTTTGAAAAGTTCAGAAGTCCTAATGAGAGTTAAAAAAGTTTTGGTAATAAAATGCACCCTTTGAGGCACTTCCCTCCCTCTCTAACTAAAAAACAATCATAAAACCCCACTGTAGAGGTTTAAATCCCTTATAAACCAATATTTGGCATTGTAAAACAGCAGGAAAATAACCTAAGACAGTGAAATTCGTTTAGACCTTAAAAACACTTTGGCTAGTTAGGAAGGGACAGAGATGCCTCAAAAGGTGTATATCCATGCCAAAACACATTTCCAAACAAATTAGCCGTCTCTGAAGTATATACGAGCATTCCTTCCATAAGAACCATATATGCCCCCAGGGCATAAATTACAATGCCTGCCCCTGGCCCTGTGGGGCTGTGTCGACACTGGTGTTTTTTTTATCTGAACTTTAAACTATTATTAACTAAATGTCTATCTCAAAATTTTTATCTGATGCATTTGGGGGAGAAAAGGGTGGGGGCTAGCTTCCCTCTGATCACTTTTGACTTAAAAAAAGTGAACTAGAACTTTCAATTTCAAATCAAAAGAGCCCTCTTTGAAGTTTATACGAGCATCTCTTCCATAAGAACCTTTTATACCCCCAGGGCATAGCTTACGAAGCCTGCCCTTGGGCCATGTGGGGCTGTGTCGATGTATTTGGGGGGAAAAGGGCGAGAGAGTGAGGGGGCTAGTTAACCTCCGATTAATTTTGACTCTTATAAAGGGCACTAGAACACTCGATTTCCAATCGAATTATTCCCCCTTGAGGTTTATACAACGACCCCTTCCATATGAACTGCCTCTGAGGAAAAAATGACCTGATGCATTTGGGGGGGAAAGGGTGGGGGGCTAGCTTCCCTCTGATCACTTTTGACTCACAAAAAGAGAACTAGAACTTTCAATTTCCAATCAAAAGAGCCCTCTTTGAAGTTTATACGAGCGTGTCTTCCATAAGAACCTTATATGCCCCCAGGGCATAGCTTACATTGCCTACCCTTGTGCCATGTGGGGCTGTGTCGATATATTTGGGGGGAAAGGGGTGTGAGGGGGAGGGAGCTAGTTGCCCTCCGATTACTTTTGACTCTTATAAAGGGCACTAGAATTCTCGATTTCCAATCGAATTATTCCCCCTTAAAGTTTATACAACGACCTTTTCCATGTGAAGTGCCTCTGGGAAAAAAAATTATATACCCTCCCCCCCTCCACATTTGGGGGGGGGAAGGGTGGGGGGCTAGCTTCCCTCTGATCAATTTTGACTTATAAAAAGTTAACTCGAACTTTCAATTTCCAATCAAATAAACCCTCTCTGAAGTTTATGCGAGCACCCCTTTCATAAGAAAAATATGTGCCCCCAGGGCATAATTTACAGCACCTGCCCCCGGGCCCTGGTAGGTTGTGTTGACGCTAGAGTTTTATCTGACTTTTCAACTATTTATAACAAAATGGCTGTCTCAAAATTGCTATTGCATGCAATTGGAGAAAAAGGGGCGTGGGGGGGGGGGCTAGTTGCCCTCCAATCTCTTTTGAATCTAAAAACTGAACTAGGGCTTTCAATTTCCAATCAAATGAGCCCTCTCTGAATTATTCTACGAGAATCTCTTCTATAAGAACCCTACATGCCCCAGGGCATAACTTACAACGCCTGCCCTCGGGCCCTGGGGGGTTGTGTTGACCCTGGAGTTTTTGTTATATGATCTTTGAACTATTTAAACAAAAATGGCTATCTCAAAGTTCTTATAGGATCGGTTTGAGGAAAAAAGGGCGTGGAGCTAGTTGCCCTTCGATCTCTTTTGACTCTTAAAAAGTGAACTAGAACTTTCAATTTCCAATCAAATGAGCCCTCTTTGAAATTTGTACGAGCGTCCCTTCCATACGAACCATATATGCCCCCAGGGCATAACTTACAACATCTGACCCCCGGCCCCTGCGGGGTTTGGTTAACACCAGATTTTCTGTTATATGATCTTTGAACTATTTTTAACAAAATGGCTATCTCAAAATTTTTATCGGACGCATTTGGGAAAAAGGGTATGGGGGATACCCTCCGGTCTCTTTTGACTCTTATAATGTGAACTAGAACTTTCAATTTCCAATCAAATGAGCCCTCTCTGAAGTTTATACGAGCATTCCTTCCATAAGAACCAAACATGCCCCCAGGGCGTAACTTACAACGCCTGCCCCCCGGTCCTGGGAGGTTTTGTCGACACCGGAGTTTTGTTATATGATCTTTGAACTATTTTTAACAAAATGGCCATCTCAAAATTTTTATCGGATGCATTTGGGAATAAAGCGCGTGGGGGTGGTTACCCTTTGATCTCTTTTGCTCTTAAAAAGTGAGCTAAAACTTTCAATTTCCAATCAAATGAGCCCTCTCTGAAGTTTATATGAGCATTCCTTCCATAAGAACCAAACATGCCCCCAGGATATAACTTACAACGCCTGCCCCAGGCCCTGGGAGGTTGTGTCAACACCGGAGTTTGTGTTATATGATCTTTGAACTATTCTCAACAAAATGGCTATCTTAAAATTTTATCAGTTGTATTTGGGAAAAAAGGCTTGGGGGGATTGTTTCCTTCAGATCATTTTTGACTCTTAAAAAGGGCCCTAGAACTCTCGATTTGCACTCGAATGAGCCCCCCTTCAAAGTTTATGTACCGACCCCTTCCGTATGAAGTGCCTCTGGGAAAAAAAAATAATATTGAAACATTGGAGCCGTATGGCCTTTACTATAGGCAACGCTATAGCGTTGCCTCTAATACTGCCAAGACAGCTATTAACTTGATGGGCTCTCTTGTTACCATAAATCACCTTTTCACCCTTATTTATTCATTTTTTAAGCCATTTTAAATCATAATATTTTTTTCAAGCGTATTCCTGCGCCCTGTGCTCTCAAAACCTTCACAAATTCACATATCTCACTTACATTTTTTACCTGAATGCACTCAAATTATATGGAGAATCTAAGACTCGGGGAGTTTTAGGTATCTGTTTGATAGACATAGTCCTTAAAGATAATACCTTAGACCAGTGGTTCTCAAACTAATTTAGACACCGTACCCCTTTTAACCCACAAAATATTTTAGGTGCCCCTTCTCAGTTATCGGTACTAAGTAAACTCTAGCTAAAATATAAATAAAATTGCCAGTCCTAGAGTTAAAGGACTGTTTTATCTTTTTGTCGGCAGGCCGCTTACCCCCTAAAAATTTTTCATACCCCTAAGGGGAACGCTTACTACAGTTTTAGGGCCATAAACAAACGATGTTCCATTAGAAAAAGTCCATCAAGATAATCCGGGATTAAGAGGGAATACAAAAGAGAATAAGATTCAATCCTTATTAAGTCGTGATTCAGCACCAGACATACCAACCTCACTTCCTTCCTTAACATCACCAATATTATCTTGTGTATACTAGTGTGTTCATTAGTCATACCATACAGTACACGAAAGGTTGTCCTTCAAGTTACGCACTTAACCATGGTTATCTTTGGTCTACGACGAGAAATAATTCTGTTCATCATCTCCGAATTCTTCTCTTTTGTCTTTTTTTTAAAGCTTTCTTTTTCTCTAGAGTTTCCATATGAGCTGAATCAAATGCCTGTTCATAATCTAAAAAACTGAAAACTAAAGGGGTCTAATGGATTAGGCATTTCTCATTTATTATTGCAAAAATGAAAATTTGATCAACATATCCTCCTAACACTACGCTGTTTTTATCTTAGAACTTTACCTACATCAACTATTAGTCTAAATAGTATCATCATTGTAAGTAATTTACTTCCTACAGAAATATAGCCAATGCCCTCTGCAATTACCAAACTCACTTTTTACCACCTTTCAAACAGTTTGTAGTAACGAACAGTAAGCAAGGAGCGATACGGCTCAATGGCAACCAAAACCCTAAGAAACAGATTCTTAATAACAATAGATACATCAAAAGAATCGAATTTTGATGCTTATTCAAAATATATAAAATTCATAAAATTTTACTGTAACCATCAAAAGTCAGGCAAAAGTTAGCCTGAGAATTTTTGTCAAATTTTTGGAAAAGAAGGGAGACACCCCCAAAACATCAATTGATCTTGATGAAAATCAAACCATCAGACTCAGCATACCTGAGAACCCTACTGTAGAGGTTTCAAGCTCCTATGTACAAAAATGCAGAGTTTTACATTTTTTGTCAGAAGAAAGATCACGGATGCGTGTTTATTTGTTTTGTTTTCCCCAGGGATGATCATATTTAACCAGTGATCGTAAAAAATCGGGAGAAGGCTCATTTGATCGGAAATCAAAAGTTCTAGTGCCCTTTTTAATGACCAAAAATATTGGAGGGTAGATAGTCCCCCCCCCCCCCCAATACGCTAATTTTTCCCCGAAGTCACCCAATCAAAATTTTGAGATAACAATTTTTTCAGAATAGTCGAAAAAATCTAATATTTATGACCTTAAGGATAACTTAACCTCCCAGAGTCCCCGGGGGAAGAGCTGCAAGTTATGAACTTTGCCCATTGTTTACATGTAGTATTGGTTATTGAAAAATATACAGACGTTTTCAGGGGAGATTTTTCTGGTGGAAGAGGGGGGGGAGGTTACGTGAGAGGATCTTTCCATGGAGGTATTTTTCATGGGGGAATGGAATTTTATATGGACGGATAGCCGGATTTCCCAGCATTATTTAAAAAAAAAGATCAGAAATTAAATAAAAAAACACGGTTTTTTCCACTGAGAGTAAAAAGCAACAATAAAACTTAATACGAACAGAAATTATTACGTATATGAGGGGGTTGATGCCTCGTCAATACCTCGCTCTTTACGCTAAAATTGTTATTAAAACTGTTAAGAGCTTTTTATTTTAATCAACCGGCATTTGTGATTCAGGAGTCATTCAAACTGGGTCAAAGAACTCAGTCAAAGAACTGGGACAAAATTCGAACTCTAACGTAAAGAGCAAGGTATTGACAATGGGACGACCCCCCTCACATATGTAATACTTTTTGTTCGTTTTAAGTTTTAATGTTGCTCCTTACTTTCAGTTGAAAAAAACTTGTTTTCTTTTATTCTTATTAAGGGGTTAACTGAAGTTTTCCTAAAATCACTAGTTACTTTCCCTTCTTCAAAAGCTATTAATGATCTCCAGTATCTTATTCTTAAATTCCCCCCCCCCCCCCATCCCATCGTCAGGGGAGACACCCCCAAAACATCAAGTGATCTTGATGAAAATCCAACCATCAGACTCAGCATACCTGAGAACCCTACTGTAGAGGTTTCAAGCCCCTATGTACAAAAATGAAGAGTTTTGCATTTTTTGTCAGAAGAAACATCATGGATGCGTGTTTATTTGTTTTTTTTTTCCAATCTAATAACTATGACCTTAAGGATGACCTAACCTCCCAGAGTCCCCGGGGGAAGAGCTGCAAGTTATAAACTTTGCCCCTTGTTTACATGTAGTATTGGTTATTGAAAAATATACAGACGTTTTCAGGGGAGATTTTTCTGGTGGAAGGTGGATCGTTACGTTAGAGGATCTTTCCATGGAGGTATTTTTCATGGGGGAGTGGAATTTTTTATAGACGGAAAACCGGATTTCCCAGTATTATTTAAAAAGAAACGATCAGAAATTAAATAAAAAAAACAAGTTTTTCTTTCCACTGAGAGTAAATAGCAACATTAAAACTTAAAACGTATAGAAATTATTACGTATATGAGGGGGTTGATGCCTCGTCAATACCTCGCTCTTTACGCTAAAATTGTTTTTAAAACTGTTAAGAGCTTTTTATTTTAATCAACCGGCCTTTGTGATTCAGGAGTCATTCAAACTGGTTCAAAGAACTCAGTCAAAGAACTGGGACAAAATTCGAACTTTATAGCAAAGAGCAAGGTATTGACGATGAATCGACCCCCCTCACATACGTAATACTTTTTGTTCGTTTTAAGTTTTAATGTTGTTCCTTACTTTCAGTTGAAAAAAACTTGTTTTTTTATCTTATTAAGGGGTTAACTAAAGTTTTCCTAAAATCACTAGTTACTTTCCCTTCCTCAAAAGCTACTTATAATCTCCAGTATCTTATTTTTAAATCCCCCCCCCCTTCATATTTCAAGAACTAATTTAGAGCTCTATCAGCACCTGAGCTCTTATTATTTTAATCCTTTTAGCACTGTCTCAAACTTCTCCTTTTAAAATAAATATTCCTTTACTTCCAAAGTATTGAATTACTTTTTTTTTTTCTAAGTCATTTCCTAAGACTTCATCGCGTTTATTAAACATTCAAAATGTCATGCCATCTCTCCTCAGCACTTTCCCTATCATAGGAAGCGCGATAGTACTGCCTAAGTAAAGAGCGATGTGGGCACAATGCATTATTTATTTATTTTTTGGTTTTTTGGTTTAGACTAGGGCACTTCGTATCAAATGAATTGTCGTAGAAACTTCGAAAAGGGCTCATTCGATTGGAAATTGAAAGGGCTAGTGCCATTTTAATAGTCGAAAGTGATTGAAGGGCAACTAACCCACTCCCACGCCCACTGTTCCCTCAAACACATTCAATCAAAATTTTGAGAGATCCATTGTGTTCAACGTAGTTAAAAGATGCTGAAATTATTTCTTTGAGGATGACCTCCCCACAGCCCTCAGGGGAAGGGTTGTAAGTCATGCCCTTGGGGCATTTAAGGTTTATATAGAAAAGGCGATCGTATAAACTTCGGAGGGGGTTCATTGGACTGGTAATCAAAAGTTTTAGTGCTCTTTTTGAGATTCAGAGTGATCGGAGGGTGGATACCCTCTTCCCCTCACACATCTCGTATTTTCCCGTATTTTCGCCAAACACATCCATTCTAAATTTTGAGATAGCTATTTTGTTCAACGTGATTGAAAGGTCCCAAAATTATGTCTTTGAGGACGGCGACTCCCCACAGCCCTCAGGGCAAGGTTTATAGGTTAAGCCCTTGGGGAAGATAAGGTATATATAGAAAGGGTGATCGTAAAAACTCCGGAATGGGCCTATTTGATTGGAAATCAGAGGTTCTAGTGCCCTTTTTAAGATTCAGAGTGATCGAAGCGTGGATATCCCCCCCCCCCATACCTGGTATTTTCCCGAAATGCATCTGATAGAAACTTTGATAGGGCTATGTGTTGTCGTAGAAACTTCAAAAAGAGCTCATTCAATTGAAAATTGAAAGGGCTGGTTATAAATTATGTCTTTGAGGATGAATCCCCCTACAACCCACAGGGCAAGGGTTGTAAGCTATGCTTTGGGGGCATATAAGGTATATACAAAGAGGTGATCGTTTAAACTTCGGAAGGGGCTCATTAGATTGTTAATCACAAGTTCTAGTGCCGTTTTTAAGATTCAGAGTGATCAAAGGGTGGATACCCCCCCCCCCACCACGCTTTATATTTTCCCAAAATGCATCTGATAGAAATTTTGAGATGGCCATTTGTTGGTCATAGAGACTTCGAAAACAAATCATTCTATTGGAAATTGAAAAGGCTAGTGCCTTTTCTAATAGTCAAGAGGGATTGGAGGGCAACTAACCCCCCTCCCACGACCACCATTTCCCAAAACACATCCAATAACAATTTTGAGAGGGCTATTTTGTTCAACGAAGATAAAAGATCCGGAAATTATGTTTTTTAGGATGACATCCTCCCCAGAGCCCTCAGGGCAAGGGTTGTAAGTTATACTCTAGGGGCATTTAAGGTAGACATAGAAAGGGTGATCTTATAAACTTCAGAGTGGCCTCATTGGATTGGTAATCAGAAGTTCTAGTGCCCTTCTTAAGATTAAGAGTGATCGGAGGGTGGATATTCCCCCCACACACACCTCGTATTTTCCCAAAATACATCTGGTAGAAATTTTGAGGTGGCCATTTGTTGTCGTAGAAACTTCGAACACAGATCATTCAATTGAAAGGGCCAGTGCCCTTTTTAATATTCATCAGTGATTGGAGGGCAACTAACCCTCTCCCACGCCCATCATTTCCCCAAACACATCCAATAAAACTTTTTAGATAGCCCTTTTTTTCAACGTAATTGAAGTTCCGGAAATTATGTCTTTGAGGATGACAACCCCCACAGCCCTCAGGGCAAGAGTTATAATTTAGGCCCTGTGGCATATAAGGTATATATAAAAGGGGTGATCGTACAAACTTTGGAGGGGTCTCATTGGATTCGTAAACATAAATTCTAGTGCCCTTTTTAAGATTCAAAGCGATCGGACGGTGGATGTCCCCCACACCTCGTATTTTCCCGAAATGCATCTGATAGAAATTTTGAGATGACCATTAGTTGTCGTAGAAACTTCGAAAACAGTTCATTCGATTGGAAATTTAAAGGGCTAGTTCCCTTTTTAATAGTCGAAAGTGACTGGAGGGCAACAAAGCCCCCTCCCACACCCACTATTTCCCCAAACACATCCAATCAAAATTTTGAGATAGCCCTTTTGTTCAACGTAATTGAAAGGACCGTAAATTATGTCTTTGAGGATGACAATCCCCCTACAACCCACCGGGCAAGGGTTGTAAATAATGCCCTGGGGGCATATAAGGTATATACAGAGAGGGTGATCGTATAAACTTCAAAACGGGCTCATTGGATTGGTAATCAGAAATTCTAGTGTCCTTTTTAAGATTCTGAGTGATCGGAGGGTGGATGCCCCCCCCCCACACCTCATATTTTCCCGAAATACATCTGATGGAAATTTTGAGAGGTTTCCATTTGTTATCTATTTTGTTAAACATAGTTGAAACATCCGGAAATTATGTCTTTGAGGATGACCCTCCCCCACAGCCCTCAGGGCAAGGGTTGTAATTTATGCCCAATGGCATATAAGGTTTTTATAGAAACGTTGCTGGGGGCATATAAGATATATATAGAAAGGGAGATCGTATAAACTTTGGAAGGGGCAAATTGAATGCCAATCCCCTTACAACCCACAGGGCAAGGGTTGAAAGTTAAGCCCTGGGGGCATATAAGGTATATACAGAGAGGATGATCGTATAAACTTCAGAGGGGGCTCATTGGATTGGTAATCAGAAATTCTAGTGCCCTTTTTAATATTCTGAGTGATCGCAGGGTGGATCCCCCCCACACCTCAAATTTTCCTGAAATACATCAGATAGAAATTTTGAGAGGTTTCCATTTGTTATCTATTTTGTTCAACATAGTTGAAAGATCCAGAAATTATTTCCTTGAGGACACTCCCCCAAAGTCCTCAGGGCAAGGGTTGTAATTTATGCCCTGGGGCATATAAGGTTTTTATAGGAACGTTGTCGTAGAAATTTCGAAAAGAGCTCTTTCAATTAGAAATTGAAATGGCTAGTGTCCTTTTTAACAATTGAAAGTGATTGGAGGGCAAGTAACCCCCCTCCTACACCCACCATTCCCCAAACACATCCAATCAAAGTTTTGAGACAGCTATTTTGTTCAACGTAATTGAAAGGTCCGGAAATTATGTTTTTGAAGACGACACCAACAGCCCCCAGGGCAATGGTTGTAACTTATGCCCTGGGGGCATGTAAGGTATATATAGAAAGGGTGATCGTATAAACGTTGGAGGAGGCTCATTAGATTGGTAATCAGAATTTATATTGCCCTTTTTAAGATTACAAATGATCAGAGGGTTGATACCCCCCCACACCTCGCATTTTCCCAAAATTCATCTGATAGAAATTTTGAGATGGCCATTTGTTGTCAAAGAAACTTCAAAAACAGCTCATTTGATTAGAA
Source organism: Artemia sp. Kazakhstan ARC1039 (assembly GCA_029168905.1). Classification (NCBI taxonomy): domain Eukaryota; kingdom Metazoa; phylum Arthropoda; class Branchiopoda; order Anostraca; family Artemiidae; genus Artemia; species Artemia sp. Kazakhstan ARC1039. The sequence continues at coordinate 49,799 of JAQQPU010004778.1, forward strand.
TGTGAAAGAACCAGTACCGATTTTACTAGTTGAAAGTCATTGGAGGGCGCCACTAACCCCCCTCCAACGCCCACCATTTCCCCAAACACATCTAATAAAAATTTTGAGATAGCCATTTGTTCAACGTAATTGAAAAGTCCGGATATTATGTCTTTGAGGATGACAATCCCCCACAACCCCCAGGTTAAGGGTTGTAAATTATACCCTGGGAGTATGTAAGGCATATATAGAAAGGGAGATCGTATAGACTTTGGAAGGGGCAAATTTGATTACAATCCCCCTAAGACCCACAGGGCAAGGGTTGTAAGTTATGCCCTGGGGGCATATAAGGTTTATACAGAGAGGGTGATCGCATAAACTTCAGAGGGGGCTCATTGGATTGGTAATACCAATGGACTCCATTGGATTGGAAATACATCTGATAGAAATTTTGAGATGACCATTTGTTGTCGTAGAAACTTCCAAAATAGTTCGTTCGATTGGAAATTTAAAGGGCTAGTTCCCTTTATAATAGTTGAAAGTGACTGGAGGGCAACTAAGCCCCCTCCCACACCCACCATTTCCCCAAACACATTCAATAAAAAGTTTGAGATAGCAATTTTGTTCAACGTAATTGACAGGACCTGAAATTATGTCTTTTAGGATGACACCCTCCCCCCCCCTACAGTCGTAAGGGCAAGGTAAGTTATGCCCTGTGGGCATACAGTAAAAATATAGGAAGGGTGATCGTATAAACTTCGGAGGGGGATAGACTGAAAGAAGATCTGAGTACATCTTCATGGGACTTTTCATTACCAGA